>JAHWFO010050927.1:327519-358622 GCA_023313115.1 Rhysida immarginata | reverse complement strand
ATAAATAAAATTACAAAAAAATTTATTAATTTATTAAGGATAAATCGTTTATTTTGTAAAATTTATTAATTACTTGTAAATCGTTTATTAAGGATAAATGAATAAAGTGAAAATGACCTAAAAACTTAATCTGGTTGTCATTATATTGCCTCAACGTTATCATTATTTATATGTAAAAAATTATAATTGAAAACAAAATTTATAGAAAAATCAGTAGTTACAGAATTTACTGATTGTCAGTTATATTTCCAGACGATAATAATAAGAAAATTTGCGCAAAGGATGCATTTAAGCCGAATTTTAGAGGAAGCGTAACTCACTTGACAGGGCCAACTGGGCCAACAATGGCAGATTTGGTAGCAGACGACGAACTTTACCGTACTTTCCTAATCTAGAGCTTTAGCGGAACCTACCTGGAAATCCGACATTTGATATGCAACGACCTGATAATAGGACCTATAGGTACTTATGTTTTCATTATATGCGTCCGTCCGTCCATCTGTCTGATTGTTGGTGCTCTAACGTTTGAACGCTTCCGAATTTTCGAATTCCGTTTTCGCCATTCGACAAGTAAGGGAAAACGAAAGACCGAGTTCGTTGGTGGAAAAACTCGGTGAACTACTTCCAGCTCAAAAGGTCACAAATAACAGAGGGGACCACGTTTTTCACTATACAATTCCAAGTATAAATGGACTGTGCACTGCCAAATGCTGTCTCTCTTTCGCATTCCATACCTAAAGCAGAGAAAAGGCTTGGGAATTAAGTGAAGACGTGTGATTGTCTTCCTTGATGGTCAGTATCAGTCAAAACTGTTTCAAGGGTATGTGGTTTAGTGTTACCATTATGGTCCACTGGAAACTTTCAATGCTAAGATATGGCATGTATTACATCAAACAGCTTGGAATAAATGCCATGGTTGGATAATAACGTAAAATTAATGATAATTGAAATAGGTTCAATGGTATAGAAATGAGAATAGAACAGTATTTAAAAATATTAACCAAACAACATGCAAACAAGAAATTAAAGTATGCCAAAAGAGTTTTGAAATTTTCCTAATAAAATAAAATGAATTCCCAAAAGTGAGATTTTTCTTTGTATAATATTGTCAGGGATTTTTAAATAAATCACAGAGCCAAAAATGGAGGGTTAAATTGCATAAACAATTTAATAAAATTCTGTTTAAGAATATTGGAATCTTCGCTAATTGTGAAGAGTACAAATGAATATTAGAATGAATAGTTTTAATTGTTAGTCCAAGTCAGTAGCCGCATCTTCGGAAGTCGGGATGAGCTCTTCAGATCCTTGGGCTCTAGATCCTAGACTGGCTAAGATGCTGGTTGGCTGCGTGAGAGAACACAAGCTTGATGTAAGTCTTTTAGAAATGGTGTCGGATCACTGGCCACCATGGACGAATTTTCTTGGCACCGCAAACTCTGAACGCGGCAACCTCTTAAGGTAAATCGACCATGACGTAGATGCTGATGGGAATAGAATCATATATTAGTGGACCATTAACACAGGTAAGTGGAGAAACATTCATTTATGTAAGTTCTAATACTACTTTCTAATTGATAACGATTACTACCAATAGAGGAAGGTCCCGGGTCCAAGCGCAGACATTCGCTAAGGCGCCCAGCGCGAATACCGGCTACGTCTGCGAGTGGGACGATCACTTCTACTGTCTCCAGCGTCCACAGGAGAATGCAATTAGCCTCTAGCAGACGTCTGTGAGTAGGGGGCTGGACCAGGTAGGCACTCCGTATCCTCGTTTCCGTCTTGACCACGTACGTCGGGCAACGTGAAGTAGGGAATATCGGCGTTATTCAATAAAAAGTTTGTCTTAGTATCATTACTTAAGATATGGGGTCATTCTTACGACTCTGTCGCAGTCCAGTATGAGAATACAGGGTGTTTCATATTTGGTGTCCCGTCTTTAATTCCAAATAACGGTTCAAGGGGGACAGGTGGGGGGGAAAAATGAATATTCAGTATTTGGTTTTGATGTCCACTAATTCCGAATAAGAACATTTCGCGTCCCTGGGGGTGAAGGGGTATATTTTGAAAATTTTAATATTGTAGGGGTAGGGGTTAGACCCCATGTGTTATTTAGAAAGTTGTAGAGCATCATGTAAAATGTGGGTTTAGCAAAAAACCCGGTGAAAAATCTCATGCCCTGCCCCCTTTATCGAGTGGGTAAAGTGAAAGGTAAGGCCAGCCGATGTGGACAAAAACCATACTTATTAGAAAACAGTAGGGCCTACATTTGGAAAATTAATGAGAATGAATGAGTCGTTGCCCTGAAAAGCTAATAAACTCGACCGGGATTTTCCCCCCAGGAAAAACATTATGAAATTTGAAAACTGAGCCCCTTTATGAGTTCTTCTATTTTTGTCTACATTAGCTAGCCATACCTTTCACTTTACCCACTCGATAAAGGACAGATGATGAGATTTTTTCACCGGGTTTTTTGCTAAACCTACATTTTACATGATGCTCTACAACTTTCTAAATAACACATGGGGTCTAACCCCTACCCCTACAAAATTAAAATTTTCAAAATTTACCCCTTCACCCCCGGGGATGCCAAATCTTTTTATTCTGAATTAGGGGTCATTAAAACCAAATAATCAATATTCATTTTCCCCCAATCTGTTCCCCTTGAGTCGTTATTTGGACCTAAAGACGGGACACCAACTATGAAACACCCTGTATATTGAACCTCGTTTGGCCTGGGACAGACCTCTTGATTCACCTCGTCGGGATGTCTAGGGCGACTTGGTGTGACTTGTAGATGGGCGTCGATGTCTTCTCCTCGGCCGTCCTCGTCGCAGTATCGGCTCCTCAGCCGTCACACCTATCAGTTTCCAGCGCGGGTCCCGATCGTCTTGGGCGGATATCTCATTCTTAACGGTAGAAGAAACATGAAATTTTGTGAATGTGTTTATTCTTACAGTTCTTAGGCTTCGGTCCGTTTCTTTCATTCCTTATGGGTGATCCAGGGCTTCTCCTCGGTTTCCATACTGAGACGTTCTTTGGTCCATTCTGCATCCAGTGGTGATCACTTGCTGTCTGAATCTCATCGCTTGATGCCTTCTTTTTATTTGCCCTTGGAGGATTCTGCGCCGTGAATCCTCCAATTGCTTTTCTTCCTTTGCTTTCCTCTTCTCTCAGCAGGTCCATTCTGCTTGAGGGTGGCAGCCTCCTCTTTTCTCTGTCTTTTCCGTGTCAAACTCTCGAAGCGATGATTTTCTTCGAAACATTCCTTTCGAGGATTTGACACGATCCCGCTGCCGAACCAGCGTCGAAAATTACCAATTTTCGATTGCGGCCTTTGTGCCTTCTACTTTTGTTTCTTCTTATATCACTCTGAAAGATTCAAAGAAGATGTATGATTATTACTATCCTTTCTCTTAATTGAAGCTCATCAACCCAGAATAAATTCCAGATAAATTACACTGAGGTAGTCAAGAAGCCTGGTCAACCCAAGCGGTCTTCCACATTATATAAAAAAGAAAATAAGATTGACGATTTTCAGAAACAAAATACAACCGGAAAAAAAATACAACGAGAGGGAAGATTATTACATCTTCCAGTAGTTCGGGAAAGAAACGTTGCTAATATCTTCAAAATTGACGTAGAGAACGTGCCTCGGTTTACAATACTTCGTATGCCAGTTCATAT
This sequence comes from Rhysida immarginata, assembly GCA_023313115.1. Classification (NCBI taxonomy): domain Eukaryota; kingdom Metazoa; phylum Arthropoda; class Chilopoda; order Scolopendromorpha; family Scolopendridae; genus Rhysida; species Rhysida immarginata. Next base: position 354,938 of record JAHWFO010050927.1, on the reverse strand, counting down.
TCATTGAGTTCTTTAGTATCCCATTCACAAGTTTATTGTCGTGAGTCTTCATCTTCTGTATCATAATCAAAAGGAGGTCCTGTACAAACTTTCCTATATGGGCCATGTTTAAATCCAAGTGGATGGATTGGTTTTTCACCGTCCTTCAGGGTAACATTCTGAAACGACTATAGTTCACTCCATCTGGTTTTACAGATAGTCACCCATGCAGGCATGCCATAGAGGAGTATGGTCCGGATAATCGACTTTTACAGAAGTAGCTTGTTGTCAATGCTGAGGGCGCTGTTGCGCCTATGAGAGCTATGATACTGTACTTAGCCCTCTTCTCTTTGTTCAGAGAATAGGACTTATGCCGGTTCTATGAGAGTCTTGAGTGAATGATAACTCCCAGATACTTGTAGTTGTCAACCCTTGAGCTTCCTATTGAGGTACAAAGCCTTGCACTTTCCGAAGTTAAGGTTCAACTTCCAGCAGTTAAACCAGTTTGCTAGCTGGTGTGCCCATGTCATAATGGCAGTATCATCCGAAAAAAAACAGAGATTACAATTGTCGGGTTTCGGGAAATCATGTACAAAGTAATTAAATAGCAGAGGCCCAAGGACAGAACCCTTAGGGACACCAGCCTTTACCTTGCGGGGCATGGAGAAATTTTTGCCAAATTTGGCTTGATAGGATCTGCCGTCAAGAAAGGATGGCACCATTAAAATCAAATTGGCAAGGAACTCGTCTCTGATCGTTTTGTAGACAAGGCCCTCATTCCACACCTGGTCAAAAGCTTTGCTGACATCGAGAAATACCACCCACAGTACCTGGAGAGGTTCAGGGGGTGCTCAGGTCTTCAACGAGCCTCCATATCTGCATCGGACAAGAGTGGGCAGCACAAAAGCCAAACTGCCCTTCCTGAAGAAAATCATTTGCTAGACAGTGGTCTTGGAATCTGACAAAGATCGTTTTCTCCAACACTTTGGACATCGAGGGTAGCAGGCTAATAGGTCGGTAGCTCGCGGGAATTGCAGGATTTTGCCCCTGCTTGGGGATACTCAACTCAATAGATTGCTTCCAAGCCACAGGGAAGTATGAAAATTTCCAGCAATTGTTAATGATATTAGTGAGGTCATCAATAAGGTTCTTCGGGAGATTCATAAGGGCGTTATTGCTTACCTTGTCTCTTCTTGGAGCCTTCTTCTTTTTAAGTTTACTTATGATGATGGTGATCTCTCCGGCCTCGATGTTGTTCTTCGTTAAATGCTGCGGGACTTCATAAAAGTTGACAAGATCGTTATCCACACGCTGCGACATGATTTGGCCCTCGGGATTGTTTTTGATAGGAGTAACAAATTGCATTTCTAGTGAATATGCAATGACTTGGGCCTTGTCCTGATCAGTTTGCACATAGTCACCTTGTGGGTACGGAGTGGAGGAAGCGTATCATTCTTCTTCTGTAAAGCTCTGGCCATACTCCAAATGGAATTGTCGCGAGCCGACAAGCTTTTGAGTTTGTCATTCCATCTAGCATTGCGAAGCTCTTTTATCGCCTCTTGGACTCTTCGCACTAGCCTGTTGTACTTGGTTTTGAGCCAAGGTTTATGATAGCGTTGCCATAGTCTACGGGTCCTGTTTCTTTCAGCAAGTAGGCGTTGGATTCCAGGAGTGAGTTGGATTCGATGAGGAGGTTTATTCTCTGATGGATACTTACTAGCTACTATGGCACTGTTAATATATCTGGTAATGTCTTCAACACGTTGATCAATGTCCTCTGTACAGTATGCAACGTCGGGATGCCAGCCATAGTCCTTAAGAATATGTTTGTAGAGCTTCCAGTCTTGATGATGTATGAGTTCCTCTCGGAAATTTATGTCAACATTGTCAAAGTTCAACGCCACAGGCTTGTGGTCAGAAGAAAGGTCATCAATCGTGAAGATATTGTACGGTTTGAAGAAACCCTTCAAGAGCGAGATGTCCAAAACGTCACTACTAGGGGAGTGGTCGCATTAGTAGGTATCCTCCACAGGTCCAGCAGCGATGATATCATCTCTGCCTTGTATGTACCTATAGAGAATCATGCCATTGTAATTCTGCGTCTGGAGTTCCTGCTTGTGTGTTTGGCATTTAGGTTACCAGCGAGGACGACTGGAGTGTCACCACTCAAGAGTTCAAGCTCGCTAACGTCAAGATAATGTTTAGGTGAACTGTAGAGCGCCACGAACTTCACTTCACCACAGGAGACGTCATTGATAATGATGGAGGCCGATTCCATACCTGCATAAGACTTGGAGACTAATTCTTGGTGTTGAATTCCCTTCTTAATGATGATCGCAGCGCCCCCAGAAGCATATCCTGCAGCATTTGAAGCCATTCGATCCTTACAATACACACAAGAGCCAGGTAGCTTGAAGTCTTGGCTTGGTTTGAAGTGAGTTTCCCAGAGGAAAACAACGTCGATTTCTTGCTTTATAAGAAAATTGTGAAACTCGATAAAGAAAAGAAAGACTATCGCATCTTAAAAAATCACTTTTTATTAATCAAAAGGTATTTCCAATGAATTTAACATATCTTCATATTCTGTAAAATCGCTTCCTTCATACATTTTTTGATCAAATTTTATAAGCATGTTTTCAGAGGGGTTGAAGTTTACACACGTCATATCATTTTGCTTTAAATGATATCTTACATTCATGATGGCATTTACCATTTGAACAGACAGACGGTTACGGAGCTTGCTTTTAATTTTCCCAAACTGGGAAAAAGCTCTTTCTACTGTGACATTGGAAGTTGGTAGCACTATAAATTTTAATGCTAAATCGGCAACGCGTCCAAATCTTTTATTACCTGCAGCGTCACGATCACTGTTAACTTCACCCCAAAATGCTTCTAGTGACGTAGCATGGTTCCATCTTTTACTTGGTAAATTTTCCCATTCACGTTGTATATCAGACATTTTACCAGGATCTGATGTTACCAGTTTTGCCAAACTGGCGATTGGAGGTTTGACGTGCGAGCAAGCAATACGTGGGCTTAATATTGATGACTGTGGTAGCAGTGAAAGATTTTCAGGCAGTCTTTGCTGAATTTCCCTACACAGTTCTTTTAAAAAATCTCGACATCTGGTTCTCACATCTGTTAAATCTTCAAGGAGAACATTTGATACCATAAGGTTGAATTCATAACCGAAATTTATAGCAGATGAATACATCAAAAAATTTTCAAATTCAAATGACAGCAGTCTATCATCTGCTACTCTGTCCAGCCTAGATGGTACAACAATTCTCTGCAACAGCTGCTTGTACAAAATAAATAGGTCTTCGAATAATTTCTGTGAATAAACACAGCGCTAATAAACACAAACTTCGCGCATAAAGTAAAATAAACTCAGACTTTTATAAAATAATTCGCAGCATAAAATAAAAAATAATAATAATTACGATATTTAACCTTATCGAAATTAATAAACGAAATGACTGACTAAATGAAAAACAAAGCTAATTGAGAGAGAATATAAACCTAAAAACCGCGAAGTCTACTTACAATTATGAAGTCTTCCAACGAAAAAGTTTCCAAGCACGTCCAGCCTAGACGATCGACAGTAGATTGTATCCGGGAATCTTAGATTGTATCGACAATCGACAATCGAACAGTGTAGTGTATCGGTATTCGTGTGGAACTTGAAGCATAGCTTCCATAATCTCACCCTTCATAATCATATTCCAAGGGAAATACACTGAACTAGCAAAGAAGCCTGATGTACCCACAAAGGTCATCCAAAGTATGAAAGAAAATTGCCTCCTCTTGGTGGAGGAAAATTTGATTGACGACTGTCTAGACTAGAAGCAGACCACTAGTATTAGATAAAACACGACCTATGAAGTCCAGTAATCTGGAAATATGACATTATCAATGTCTTCAAAATTAATATCAAGTATATGCCTTGGATCACGATATCTCTTTCTATGCATAGGATGCTTTAAAATGCCCGAGACTAGCTCGTTGCTATGATTTTCAATATTGGGCAGCATGGATTCCATGAGCCCTTGAACGTATTTGCCAATATGAGTCATGTTGAAGTCATTATAAATGGAGGAATTGCGAACAATTCTCCGATCTTTTTGCGCAATAGTCCTAAGGGTAACGTTTTGGAACGTTTGCAGTTCTTTCCACTTAGTCTTACATATTGTGGCCCAGACGGGCATACCATACGTCAAGATGGTCCTAACAATGACCTTATAGAGTAGGAGTTTATTATCAATGTTTAGAGCACTATTCCGGCCCAGCAGAGCAATCAAGTTAAACTTGGCTCTCCTGGCCTTATTAAGTTGCGTGGGGAGTCCAGGTAAGTTTAGAGTCAATGACAACACCAAGATATTTATAAGTTTCAACCCAGTCTAGTTTTTTGCCAAATAGTGTTAGAGAATCTAATGATCTCTTTCTCTTCTTGGAGACAAACATCGCCTTGCATTTGTCTACATTCAATTTTAGCCTCCACTTGCTAAACCAGCTTTCACACTCCTTTAGAGCCTTCTGTAGCCGCGAGACTACTACGGCTGGTTGACGAGCACAGGTCAGTATAGCAGCGTCATCTGCGTATAAAAAGAGCTTACATTTGGAAGGACTTGGAAAGTCTCGCATAAAATAATTGAATAATACTGGCCCCAGGACTGAACCCTGTGGGACACCAGCTTTTACTTCATACATAGGAGATAGGCTATCTCCAACTCTGGCCTGAAAGAACCGGTTGGAGAGAAACGAGTGTATCAGAGTAATTATGTCTTGAGGAAATCCATCCATAATCATTTTAAAAATAAGACCATCGTGCCAGACTTGGTCGAAGGCTTTGTGTACATCGAGGAAAACGACCCCACAATACATAGAGAGATTAAGGGGCTCATTGATATCCGCTGCGAGCCTCCATGTTTGGAGTTGGCAGGAATGGTTTGAGCGAAAGCCAAATTGTTCATCGCGGATGAGATCGTTGGCATCACAGTACTCAATGAATCTCTTGAGAATTGTTTTTTCCAGGATTTTGGAGATTGATGGTAACAAGCTGATGGGCCTGTAGCTAACAGGATTTGCAGGATTTTGTCCTGGCTTAGGAATGCTTAAGACAACTGATTGCTTCCAAGCATCCGGGAAGTAAGTGTTCTTCCAGCAGTCATTAATCACTTTTGCAATATCTTGAATTGTATTTGGAGGTAAATTTTTTAAAGCACTGTTCTTAATAGAGTCTTTACGAGGAGCTTTTCTCGTATTTAAATTTTTAATGATGCTTTGGATTTCATTTATATCAATGCTTTGTTTTGGTAATTCATTGCCGTGAATATTATAGAAGCCAGTTATGCAGGACTTTACTTTCTCAGACATATCAAGTCCTATTTGCCGACCATCAGTAGGCGTGACAAACTGTTCTGAAAGTGAACTTGCAATAAGCTGCGCTTTATCATCATCATTCGTGATGAATTTGCCATTTTGGGCTAACAGTGGTGGGATATTAATGGCTTTATTATTTTGTAAGGCTCGAACCATGCACCAAATAGAGTTATCGTAGGTCGACAGACTCTTAACTTTATCGCTCCATCTGTCATTACGAAGTGCTTTAACCTCCTCGTGAACTCTTCTAGTGAGCCTATTATACTTGGTCTTAAGCCATGAATCACGAGTTCGGTACCACTGCCTTCTAACCTTACTCCTTTGCTGAATTAATTGTTTGATCTCTGGGGTGAGATCAAGGTGATCAGCTCGCTTCGACTCTAAGGGTGAAGCACTAGAGTCAATAGCTGCATTTATACGTTTAGTAAGCCTTTTCACATTGGTATCTATGTCGCTCGTACTATGTACGTTATTTAGTGGGTCGTCATTGTTTTTGAGAATTTCTCTAAAAAACTTCCAGTCTTGTTTGAGCCTCAGTTCTTCTTTGAGGTCAATGTTTACATTGTCAAAATTTAGTGCAACTGGTTTATGGTCTGAGGATAGATCATTGACAGTATAGATACTGAATGATTTGTAGAAGCCCTTCAACAACACAATATCAAGTACATCGCTTGAAGGAGAATGATCACAATAATATGTATCATCCACAGGGCCTACTGCAATAATATCAGATTGCCTTTGCACATAGACATACAAAAGGACACCGTTTTGGTTATGGCATCTTGAATTCCAGTGCGAGTGCTTAGCGTTCAGGTCTCCCGCCATAATAACGGGAATATTCCCGGAAAACAGCTCGTCAAGCTCATTGGCATCGAATTTATGCTTGGGTGCATTATATAGAGCCACTAGTTTCACCTCTCCCAGTGTGGCATCAGTAATGATAGCAGAGGCAGCTTCCATTCCCATATAGTCTCGGGTTGGTTCCTCCCGATGATGAATGCCTTTCTTAATAATAATTGCTGACCCACCTGACAGGGACTTTACTGTAGTGGAAAGAATTCTGTCTTTACGATAGACACAGTAACCAGGTAGCCTGAAGTCGCGGTCTGGCCTTAAGTGTGTCTCACATAGAAATGCTATGTCTATATCCCATTGGGTTAGGAAGTTGTAAAACTCAATACGCCTCCGGGGACCCCCCCTGGCGTTCCATATTACACAACGAAGTTTACCTCGATTTGTAATAGAACAGCATCGATCAGCCATACTGTCAGTGTTTATTCGTAAGTATTCCACTCATCAGTGGCATTTTCTTGCCCAGTTCGTTTAACAAATTGCATACACTGCCAATTTGTTTATACATTACTTGAAAATCATTCACGTTAATGCTCTTATCTTGTTTGGAGACCATTGAGGCATAGGAAATCTCCGGGGACACTTTAGCACTTTGCAATCTCCTGACTTGCGGATATTTAGGACATTTTGTGTAACTGGAGGTGTGTTGTCCATTACATCGAATACATTTTGGAGGATCTTGTCCTTTTACATTTGGCCAGTCTTTTGACTGATGATCTTTAGCGCATTTGTTAAACGGGGGGATTCCGTACAACCCATAGATACATGGTCAAATCGCAAACAATTATAACATTGTAAAGGTTTCTTATTACCTCGAAACATTTCAATACTGACAGCTAAGGGCCCTATGCGGGTCACACTTTTAAGTGTCTTATTGTGTTCAGTGTTTGATATCAGAACCAGAATCATGGGCATATCTATTGATCCTTTGGCTTTTTTAAGCCTAATCACTTTCTCAGGAAAGTAGTTAGCTTTTTTAGGTCTTCCTTAAAATCGTTAAGGTCATAGGTCACGTCTACATTTCGTATAACGTATTTGAGGACTTTTTCCGATTTAAGTTGATGATGCTGAATCTTTAGCACGTTATCAGCCTTAATGCCAGACACCAATTTACTATGCGTTTCCTCATCATGACACCTTATTTTGGTCGTCTCTGCTCTGCCTGTGTGTACAGTAATTTGGTTAATCGCCACATGCTTTTGAATCTCGCCCAGGATTTGCTTGATTGGCTGACCGTGAGTACGTATTATGATTGGCGGAATATAGGAGCTGCTCTTGGTATTTGGCTTTTCAACATTTTTTCGCTGTCCGGACTTGCTTTCTCGAAAAGCAACAGCGATTGTATCATTTATATCAACAACATCCTTAATGTCGTCAATTTTCAACCCTTTTTTAGCCTTTTTAGATTTTGCAGGTATCCATTTATCCGTATCATTGTATAGCCGTTTGCGATTTGTACTAATCGGGTCTTTGCCATCGTTTTCATTACTCCATAAGCCGGAGGGGATAATTTCCATAGGCTGAGGATTCACACTCTCTATTTCACAAGAGTCTCTTAGATAGTCAGATGTTTCACCTGTAGGCTGATTACCTTTCATTGACAGAGCAGAGAATTGATCTTTGAGGAACTGCTCCAACTTATTAAAGTTCTTGTTGGCTTCATTGCGTGCTGCAGATATTTCAGCATTCATATTAGCAATTTTATCGTGGATTTCAGCTATGCTCCCTTTTAGTGACTCGACTTTTCTTTGTAAGTTATCATACTTAGTGCACATTTCTTGGCGCAAAACCTCTAACTTATCCTTAATTATAGCATCAAAAGCTTCGAATCTGTAATCTTTACAGGCATCTTTATATATCTCGCCATACGTATATTTACCATCACTTGTTTTTTGGCTTGCAATGCCACTTAACGCTTTGCCTGAGTCTGGCATTATGATAAAATTTAAAATAATAGAATAGTCAGACTGCTAGTCCTGAAAAGGGCTTTTCCAGAATAAGATCTGTACAAAAAACAGCCTTAAAGCATAGGATATAAAAAAACCGCTGACCTTAAGAGAATGTGCCTTCAATTAACGTTCAGTCTCCAATCTATACCATCTAAAAGTAGGATACCATCTATGAATGAATGTCCGTGATTCGCTGAATCTTATATACCAGCTTTATATACCTAAGACATGCAAATAAAGCACCAATGGGAGCCCAGCGCCGAATTTCGAAACTGGATTGGATACTGTATCTGTAACAATGAGAGCATAGGAGAGGAAACGATGGTATGACGTCATCACTGCTCTGTTCAATTGTCCAACCAATCACGAAAAAATTGTGTAAAAAAAATTGTAGGAAGTTCTTTGGAAAAATTTTTGACCGCGATTTTTTCCGCTGTAATATTTTTCCCGCTGAATCTCCGCTGCTAATTTTTTCCCGTTAAATTTAACGGGAAATCCGCTGATCTGGCAACTCTGCTGTAGTGGCTTCTTGTTCCCACTGATACTGCAAGCGGCCCAATACGTGTTATGTTTTTCAATGACTGGTTGTGTTCGTGTTCGGGAGCAGAACTAAAACCATCGGCATATCAATGAAGCTTTTGGCTTTCCTGAATCGGATTACTTTTTCCGGGAAGAGTTGGCTCTTTTTAGGTCTTCTTGGAAGTCAACGAGATCATAGGTTACGTCGACATTTCGAATGACGAACTTCAGAACCTTCTCGGCCTTCAGTTGATGATGCTGAATTTTTAGAATATTGTCAGACTTAATTCCAGAGACTAACCTGTTGTGAGTTTCTTAGTCTTCACATTTAACATCAACAAGAGGCTCGCAAGCCTCTACATACAGAGATTTGGGTACAAATGAACCATTGAGCATGGAGGTACAGGGCAAGACAGCAAAGTAACCAATAAGAAAATTTACCAATAGGACAAATAAACTAAGGAGAAAAGAAAAAAAAATGTGTGAGGTCGCAAACGCGGACCGAAAAGAGGTCATATCCGGTTATCAAAATAACAAGTGGATTTACAAAAAGGACCCTATAAACACAAAACTAAAGAATACAAAAAGTAAAATATGTAAAGCAAAGTACAAAAGTAAAATAAAGAAAAGATTACAAAAGGTCTGACAGAGAATTAAGCATGGTGAACACCACGAATTCAGTCTGGTAATTGAATAATTGGTCGGGGTTGGACTTTTTGACCTTGTAAATCTCGATAGATTCCAGGGTGGCTGTTTTGGACGGTTTATTGCAAACATTCATAACGGACATTACTTCGCTTTGTGGTCTAAGAGGGTGTCCAGTACTTGTTAGGTAGATGGCATAATGTGAACAGTTGTCTTGATTATTATATGATTTGACATGTTCTTTAAAACGTTTAGTTAAGCTGCGGGTTGAGAGGCCTATATAATATTTGTCGCAGAAGGCACAACTTAGGCGGTATACCCCTGGTTGGTCAAACTTATCGTGATTAACGGTGGAGGGCAGATTCAGATACGGAGAGAATGGAGGGGGAAACGTGGGGATACTCGGAGGCCGAGGGAAGACAGATATATAGATAGCTGAGCAAAATGGGGGCTCAAGTATAACAAGGAGAGTCATTTCTTGGAGGGGGTGGGGGATTAGGTGGTTCGAGGCCGAGGAGGGCACGTTTTCGGCGCTGGAGTATATGGGAGACAGTAGACTGGGAGTACCCGTTCATACGAGCAAGGGATCGGATGATGCGGAATTCAGCTAGGCGGGCGGGGGGTTTGAGGGGAGCTTCAAGGCCCGGTCAATAAGGAAACGTAAGGAAGCATGCTTGTGTACAGGTGGGTGTGAGGAAGAGTGGTGGATAAGGTTGGAGGAGGTAGTTGGTTTGCGGAATATGGAGAAGGGTGAGCGGTTGGTGCGGACATTGTCAGTAATAAGGAAGTCTAGATATGGAAGGGATCTGTTATTTTCGGTTTCGAAGGTGAATTGGATATGGCGGGAGAACGAATTAAAAACATCAGCAATGGCAGGCAGGGGGTTTAAGCCTCGCCTTCACCTACAAGTATCCTCATTTGTGCCACCTGAGATTCTGATGTCCCTTGTCGACGAAGACGCATCAGATTGCAGTCTTTCAAAGAACACAAGTTCGCTACCTCTTGTAAGAAACTTGACGACCTCCGGCGTATTGCTACACTTACTCTCCCTCCTCCCGAATGTGACTTTGATTTCCATCCTAACGTGGTCAATCTTACGACTATCCAGATTTCTGACAACGAGCAAAGCCTTCTCAACAAAGGCTTAAAACACGTTGTTTCTAGAAAACCCACCCAGCCAGACCTTCACACAGTCATCTCCGACACGGATGTTGCCATCTCCATGCTATTCCGGAACGAACGCCTCCCAGCACGAGCCATCGCCGGCCACCTAATACGGAAAGCAATTAACGAATCTACAACCTCGCCAACAAGTAGAAGACGCCGCAGCCTCCACCACCTTGAAGAAAAAACTATACGAGACAGACGCGATACTTGCGAAATCCGACAAAGGTAATGCAACTGTGATTATTTACCGATCTATCTACAACGAAAAAGTCATCGACTTTATATCAGCCAATAATTTTGTCACCCTCCCTTCCGACCTTACCACCAAATTTCAACAATTTATCATTTCCGTTGTCAATAAGTCCCCCCCCCCCCCGCTTCAAACACCTATGCCACCTTATCCCTCCCAGCCCCCGTGCCCCTAATCTTAATGCCCTCATCAAAATCCACAAACCTAACATGCCCATTCGTCCCGTCGTTAACTACTCTCCCGCCCCCGCACACGTAGTTGCAAAATCCCTCTCCATCTTCCTTTTTAACCTCAAAATTCTTCTTAACACGTACAATGTCCATAATTCTCTCACTTTAACTAATTCCCTCTCTAACATCACTACCAATGAGCACACCTCCCTTAGTCCCTTGACATTACTAACCTCTACACTAATATCCCCGTGTCTGACACCCTTAAAATCCTCGAAAAACTCCTGTATCCCTCTCCACTCCCTAAACCCGATGCTATCGATCTTTCGTCCATCCTATCTGTCATATCCTCACAGAACTACTTCTCCTATAACAATTCCTTCTATTCCCAATTAGCAGCTTCTGTCAGAAGTTTACTTACAACACTTAGAAATAACTTTTGTTACCCCACTCCTTAATAATACTAGCGTCATCGCCAATTACCGTTATGTCGATGACATCCTGATACTCTATAATTCCCGCTTAACTGCCCCGCCTGCTATTGCTGATGTCTTTAATTCGTTCTCCCTCCATATCCAATTCACCTTAGAAATCGAAAATAACAGATCCCTTCCATATCTAGATGTCCTTATTACTAACAATGTCCGCACCAACTGCTTAACCTTCTCCATATTCTGCAAACCAACTACCTCCTCCAACCTTATCCACCACTCTTCCTCACACCCACCTGTACACAAGCATGCTTCCTTACGTTTTCTTATTGACCGGGCATTGAAGCTCTCCCCCACCCCCCCCCCCTCTCGTCCGCCTAGCTCTCTTCCTCCGAAGTTTCCTTTGCCCTTGCGTAGAAGCTTGCATATGCTTCTGCTGTAGATTATGCTCTTTTTCCTCCAAAGTTTCCTTTACCCTTGACGTAGAAGCTCGCATTCGCTGCAGTTGTAGGAATTCTATGCATTGATACATATTGAGCCTTATTTCACAAATTTTGCTTTGCATTGTTGGTCATGAGATTTATATTGTTGATCCCTACATAGTGTTGGTGCATTGCGTGTTGATACCTTTCTTGATACCTGTTGTTGCACAAAATTTGCCTTGCATTGTTGGTCATGAGCTATATATATTGTTAGTCCGTGCGTAATATTTGTGAATTGTGTATTGATACCACTTTTGATACGTATTGTTGCTCACACTTTGAATTGCATTGTTGTTCAGGTGTTTCCGACGCCCGGATAGTTTTTTGTCTTTTAGCTGTGGGGTTTCTCTGGCCATACTCTTTCTTTTCTTCGGTGGCATTCCGATAGGTATGAATTAATATGTATCCTTCGATTGATTATTAAATAGCACAACACAGATAACCGTCTCTTGTTAGTTTGATGAGTCGAGTTAATGTATTCCTTTATTCGGAATAAAACTGTAATAGTTATACACTACTCAAACGTTCCAAACACACACACATACACACACTTATACACGAACAATCACACAAACTTTCACCAATCGTCTGAAAGCTTTTTTGGGAGATGAAGGGAGACGTGTGTATCTACTTTGCCTCATCTAGAGAGATTGCTCTATCTATATCGTCTATTATATTCATTTCCTGCTCAATGTTAATAATTCTTTGAAACAAACTTTATATCATTGCATCATCATTTTATGCTCATTGTCAATGGGAAATTGCGTATTGATATCATTGTTGATGCGAACACGATGGGCCTATTGTTCCCCACACTTTGCCTTGTATTGTTGGTCATGAGACATCTGTTGTTGGTCCATGAGTAGTGTTGGTGAATTGCGTGTTGATACGATTGTTGATAGCTATTGTTGCACAAAATTTGCCTTGCATTGCTGCTCATAAGATACCTGTTATTAATATGCCCTGCCATCATCATGAATATCGATTTAGTATCGATAATTATAATTTTTTCGAAATCTAACTAAACTGTGCAAAATTTCATATCGGAATAAAACTAGTCTCGAAGTAAATGTTGACCATTTAGCAGTTTGTGTAGTCTGGCATTCGCAGTTCCTTCTGTTGATATGCTTGCATCATCGAGGGAAAATTAAAAATCTGACTATTTTTAATTTTCCCGGAACTTCGATGACTATTTGAGAACTCACCACTTGCTCAATTTCTCAATAGTCTGGTAACTCTACTTTATCTCCAGTTCGTGCTCAATTTTAAAGATTTCCAAGAACATGTTATGTTCTGAGAACTATCATTTCTAAGAAAAGCCCGTACAACAAGAATTCTATGCATTGTTACAAATTGAGCCTTATTTATAAAGCACAACTTTGCCGTACATTTTTGGTAATGAAATATATATTGTTGGTTCGTGTCTAGTTTTGGTGAATTGTATGTGATACCATTGTTAATAACTGTTGTTGGACTAACTTTGCCTTGAATTGTTGGTCATGAGATATTTCTTATTAATATGCACTGCCATCATCATGAATAACGATTTATTATCAATAATTTTTTTTTCGAAATCTGAGGTAGATCGTATGCAAAATTTTATCCAGATTGGAATAAAGCAAGTAGATTTGTATAAGAAATAAATACACCCATCCACCCATAAACACTCTTCTTTAAATATATAGATAGATGAGGATGATGATTGGTTATTTCTTTGCATCTATCTGTAATGAAAATAAGTGATCAATTATAACCATCGACACTTTCAATGCTCAGTTTTTGTTACTACTTAACAAAGGCTGTGGGAACATAAGCATCTTTTCAGCATCTCTGCATAGAAACAGTTGCAAGAAAAAAAACCGTTGTCTGTCAGAAATGCAGGGAATACCAAGGTGCATCCAAGAAGTTTTGTTCTCGCATTTTTTTCTGCACCCCAAGGTTTTTTTTTTTATTCAAAGTGACGTCTTGGAATTTGGAATAAATTGCACTGATTCCAGGTAAATTATAGAATCAGTAATACCAAGTTACGTCTGACTTTCCATTCAGTCTGTTCACCATATAACATTAGAGAACCCAAAAATTTTTTTCTCTTCTTGGCGATACATATTGCTTTGTATATGCCGACATTTAAATTTATAGTCTTATTTTTAATTTTCCATTTTTTCTTATTCTTCTGTTGTATTTTCTACCTTATTTGGAAAGTCTTAATTCAATAGCGTAATCGCATGTCAATGTCACATAATGATCCTTTCAACTTCTAGAATAAATATAGTATAAATATTTATATGCGAAATACAGAGCTATTCAAAATGATGGAACAGCTTTTAAATTTTTATTTCAAACTGTAAAAGAAACTCATTTCGCACATTACTCGTCAGAGGAAGGTTCAGTTTTAAAAATTCACCTAGAAGTTCCATTCAATGCCATATAGTGGCCCTGTTTGTTTTTTAATAGGAAAACTAGCAGAGGCTTCCACAACGTTGCCCGAGATAATTACAGTTGTAGGTAAACAGAACAACCTCAAGTAATTAAATAATAACTCAAATTAGCTTTCAGTAACTCTACAATTTCCTGCTCTACACGAGGCTTCCATTTTAGATGTTTTCTGACGCCCAGTTAACTTTCTGTTTTCTCTGGCCAGTACTCGTTTTTTTTTTCATTGATGGCATTTCAATGTACTAGGCCTGTCTGGAAAATATCCGGATTGAGGCTACAAAAAAATACGCGGTTCGAACTCACATAAATGTTTAGTCACCTTCAAAGTAAGCACCGTCTGCAGCGTTAGCATTTAGCCCAGCGTTGCTGCCAATGGTCGAAACAAATACGGAATGCCTCCTTTGGGATGCCCAAGAGCTCCACCATCGCATTTTGTGCTGTCACGTTCACATCCTCAAATTTTCCACCCCCCTTTGAGCGCTTTCTTGATCTTCGGAGGTGCGAAGAAGTCGCACGGAGCTCCAGGCGTTCTAATTACCGAATTTTGATTCTGCTTCGCAAAGAAGTGATATCGTAGGGCTGTAAAGTCCTCGACCTTAACGATATTGGTACCCCAGAGTTTAGGGCGGTTCTTAATGGCTAAGTCCTATTGAACCGAGGATGATAGTTGTAATATAACAGGGCACTTGGACGTAAAATTACGAGGGCCAAGTCTATGGACGGAGATGAAATCAACGGGGTTTGTTGGAACCTGTAGTTGAGTAGAAAATAATTCGGAAACAGTCTCTTATACAAAGGTAGCCCAGAAAGTAATGCACCACAATTTTTTTTCTTCAACAATTATTTATTGAACACAATGAAACTTATACACACGAAATAATAATGTTTCTTCCTCACTCCCTATTTTCACCGCATCCCGTTCTATGGCCTTCCTCCAGCGAGACACAAGGGCGTGTATGCCCTCTCAGTACCAGTTCTTGTTCTGTTCATGCAGCCATGTCTTCACTGTGAGAATCACCTCTTCTTCATCCTCAAAATGTACGCTAGCTCAGGGCTGTAGGGTGGATGGTGTAACACTGTCTAACCCTGTTTCGTGATGTGTTCCGACGTCCTCAAAATGGTGTGAGGGCGAGCTTATGGTGTTCAGGCAAACAATCAGCTAGGTTGTTTTGGCGTCCAAGTCTCTGGAAACACTTCTTGAGTTTGGTTAATGTGTTCACATATATCTTAGAATTAACGGTGCTGCCTTTCGACATCATATCAATGAGCATGACACCATAACAGTCCCAAAACACAGTGATGAATTTTTTCTTCTGTGGAGAGTGGAGATGACGCCATTCCATCGATTGTCGTTTTGTTTCGGGCTCAAAATGGTGCACCGAGGTCATTTCATCAGCTGTCACAATCCAGGACAAGAAGGCTTCCTCCTCAGATTCAAAACATCGCAGCAACTCAGAAGAAATGTTTTTTTTCAGAGCTTTGTGTTCCTCCGTAAGACAGCGCGGAACCCATCGTGAAAACACGTTTTTTTGTAATCAAGAGCACGGATGATTTCACCCACACTTCTTATGTTGATTGACAGCTCCGGCGTTAACTGCTGAGTTGTTCTGCCTCAGTCCTGATGAATGAGCGCATTAGCATGTTGATCTTGTCAGCTGTGATAGCCAAGGATGGCCGCCCCGACCACGGCGAATATTGGAGCTCTGCCGAACCGCTTTCTGATGGCCTCACCCTCTGTCCCGGCGACTAATTATACTTCTGTTGATTGCTGATGCTCCATAAACTGCACATGAACGTTTGTGAATGTTTACAACCGTTTCTTGCTCCGCAGTGAGAAATTCAATGATGTCACGCTGCTTGTAAATTATACCATTTACAGACGCCATGTTGTTCCATTGCTACACGTACGTTATCTGTCGAAAGAAATGGAAACTTTGCGCATGCACTCCGAAAACTTTAAAGAATGCATATCTCAAGTTTAGCATCCGTACCATTGTTGGGAACGGAGGATAAAACTGTCGTGCATTACTTTCAGGGCTAACCTCGTAGCTTCTCAGATGGTGATTCTGGCACTCCAAAAATGCGCAGGTTGGAGCACTGGTAATGTTGCTTTAATTTGTCGATCTGAGAAAGAGCATCATCAAGGTGTGATTCTCCGTTATTATATGAGTTGGAATCAATTGTGTCCAGTTTGGAGCTGAAGGAAGAAAATTGCATCTCAAGATTATTGAGCTTGGAAACTAGTGCATCCATTTGATCAATAAGAGGATTTAGTTTTGATGAAATATCCTAGAACTTGGCATCGAAATTTTCCAGGATACTAGCAGTTATAGTGGATATAATTGGAGCAATCAGAACGGGATCATTAAAGAAAGCTGTAATTGCTTTCTCTATCGATAGTGTAATTGATTCCTCCAATAAGGCTTTATTGGTGAATCCGAAGGAGGCAAGTGGAAGACAGACAGTTTAGTGTTGTTAGATGCTGTCATTGCATGTAAACGAGGCATAATTAATATGGCATTGAACAGCAAAAATTGAGAATATAATTTGAGAATGAAGACCAAAAGCCAGAACACAGTTCGTTTAACGAGTTTGTTAAGGTGAATGTACGAGTCTATTCAATGCAAGGTAAATAAATATTTTACTCAGTTTAGGGAAAGAGATCCTTGGATTAAGCTGATAAATATTAGAACATATTATTTTGTTAAAATAGAGAGTAGATATGTGTAGGAATCAATGTTAATAAACATAGTGTTGTCCATTTATGTGGTTTTCAGCAGGAGCTCATCACAACACGTTTGCTCATGATGCCATCTTGTTTGTTGAATGTACATTAAAAATGAACACTTGAAAAAGCTTAGAAATTAATACAGTAAAAATTCATAATGAAAAATCGAAAAAAAAATTTTTAATGCTCCCAAAGAATTTCTTGGTTACGTGAAGAATTTCTTTTAGATGTACACTCACCCTGCTATGGTGAACTGCGATGATACAACGATTTTCTTGGGTGGCAATGGATGTACATGATCGTTTGTGTGTGTGTGCTCTGCAATCCCAACAATCTGAGTGGGGTTATTCACTATTTGATAATCTGTTGCTGCAATTCGCCCTCTGCACTCGATGACTTAAAATAAATCTTGACTATTCATCACTTTGTGTTTCTTCTGTTGACCACTTGCCAATTGTTCACCACTCTCAGATTGACAAGTGAAACCAATACGCACTGAACAAAGGGACTACTTCCGCTGTCGCCTTTCCACTCTTTCTCAATAGTCTGCTATTTCTACATTATCTCCAGTTGCTGATCACTTTTAAAGATTTTCAAGAAATGGTTAAGTTCTATTTATTAACTGTCAATTCTAGGAGAAGTCCAAAGAATAAGAATTTTATGTATTGTTACAAATTCAATTTAGTTTTATAATTTTCAGAGGTGGGATGGAATCTTCATTGTTAAGCGGGTTTCACAAATTCCTTGTGGAGTGCGGATCTGGACGCGGCACAGCGTCCACCTGGAGCGGCGCATTGGAAACCATTTCACAAATAATTCGAACCGAACCGTTGACTGCCGCGCGTCGTCCGCAGAGCTTGCGGAAGAAGTTTGGCGTGTCGAAGCTGGATGGCCGCGGTGATCTGTAATCTGACGTAGCAGTGATCACCGTCAGTCAACATGTATAGTTGTTCTCAAAGTCGCGTAATTGTTGGTTGTTTTACAACTTGAATTTTATAGTTTTTACTTATTAAAGTTGAACGCGTCTATACATTCGTTTTACTAGGCCCTACAATCACGACATGGTGACGATCGCTTCAGCGAGCATCAGGACTCCATGTGGCCACTCATGACCACGTTGTTTCTTGGGCATGCTTTCTCAAAGTCGAGTGCTTGCTGGCTTGTTTTCCTGCCTAATTGCACTGACTTTTACTTTTTAAAGGTTTCTTACAGTGTGTATGTTTGTTTCATGGTCTTTTATGCAGTGGTACAAGGTGTAAGGTGGCTCGCAAGTTTATGTTCAAGCGAGGGTGATGGTGGCTATACTTCTTTCGCAGCACATTGCTGTTCCATGCATTCGCTCAGGGTTGCGTAGTTCACACTTTTGCGTTTGCTAAAAATCTTTGTCTTCAGCCAGATGTATATGAAATACGTATTTCTGTGTTCTTTTGGGGTTACCCAGCTGTTTCATCGTTTTTTTTTTACCTAATTAAAGTCTCTCCTGTTAACAAATTTGCACGCAGTTGATTTTGGGGTGCTCAGACGAGGCCTAGCGCTTGTGCACAGCGTGAACAGCTTCGCCCGCCACTACGATCGGTATTCAAACTAATCCAAGCTAAAAATCTTTGTGTCTTCCAGCCCAGGGTATAAGAAATACGTTTGTTTGTGTTGCATTGGTGTTCACCCATTAGTTTCACCGATTTTTCACTTAATTAAAATCTGTCCTATTGACAATAGCGTACGTACTTGTTATCACACAGTCCGAGTGAGGCTTAGCGCGTCCGCGATGTGAACAGCGTTGCCGGCCACCACGATCGGTGTTCAAGCTAATCCAAACTAAAAATCTTCGTCTCTTCCAACATGAAATACATTTGAGCACCATAGGGGTTGCCAATTTTAATACAACAGCATCACATGTGTTGTAGGCCTTGTTCATTTCTTAGTTCTTGTGGCCAATCATAATGTTGGAAAATTTATCTCCACATTTCCATGTCCCTGTTTTCTACTTTTGCATTGATTTCGTACAAAAATAATACAAATAATAATGATGATGAAAAGTTTACAGGTTTTTCATTTTTTTAGTTACAATTTTTACTAAATGGTACTTATTCCCTATAATTTTAATTGATATTCTAAAAAAAATTCAAACTTTACTTTTACACTATTTAAGTTCACGCAAATGTTAAATTTTCTAAGTTAATCTGAATTGCATAATAAATGTTTCAGTGAAAATTACACTTTTAACTTAAAAGTTTTGAGGCATTGCTAAAATTTTTAGTTTTACTAAGTTAACATTTTACTGTGTATTACACAATATTTTTACTTAGTAATGCAGGCGTCATGCCTCTTTTCTGTTTTTGGGTTAGTTGGACGGTTTTATTAGTAAAGTAGCATAGAAATTGAAAGTGACGTGAGTTATGGGTCTTCTCTTTCTTTGTCTGGTATTAGTACATCGTAGGCGCGCTCAGTCAGTTACACATTCTTCCTAATTTCTACCCACTTTAGGTGAGGCAAGCGAATAGTGAACCGTCTCAAACAAAGGCCGCAGGCAGCTGTGAACTCCGAAGGTTAGTTAAGCAGCCAGTGCTTAGGTCAGCTCAATGTCGCCTTTAGGAAAACTACCAAGGTCCGACAGATGCACATAAGTGTGCGCTAACAGGTGATAATGTAATGGTAGACTCACTATAGAGCTTTTGCACTACGCGTCATCGTTTCGTCATTGTGATGTCATCGACACGATGCCGCCATATTGGATAACAAGCAAACAGGTACTCGCTTTCTTCGCTATCAGTTCGCTACTCGCACACGCTCTGGAATTCATTATACAATGTCTTTTTGCTGCATCTTAAGATGTTCTAATATCTAGAGATAGATTAAAATATTTTTACAAAATACCTGTAGTTCAGAGGCTCTAAGATAAGCTAATCTTCGAAATAACACAGAGTAGAAGAAGAGCTTGGCTCGCCGCGATTAAAGAGTTGTAATACACGAAAAAAGCGTTGTACTCCACAAATGCGATAGTATAAAATACTGGCGTGGCTACTCCAATCATTTCTTAGAATGAAATTCAATCTGGATACTACATACAGAAAACGCTTGTTTAATTAAATAAAGGCTGTTAGTCGTAATTTTCCCAAAGGAGTCTGGTGTATCAGAAATTGATAAAGTTCAGATTAGCGGCCCCCAATTTTCTCGGCTGACATTGATCAGCCTCATCGCGTTTATGCTCTGAATTTATTATCGTAACATATCTAATTAATATGTAAATGATTTATCATATTATGGAAATTATATTTTAAGAAATTTATGTAGGAAAAAAATCACGAAAATTCCATGAAGGTGTACGTTAAATGATGGGCGGCCATGCCGGCATAGCCCCCTAAATAGTAAATGGAGGCTATGCCAGTGGTCGCCCGTTAGCAAAAGTTCATCGCCACGGAACTTTCGTGATTTTTTTCCTGCATATATTTCTTTAAATTTAATTTCTATAACACTATAAATCATTTACATATTAATTAGATATTCTACGATAATAAATTCAGAGCATAAACGCGACGGGGCTGATCGATGTTAGCCGAGAAAATTAGGGGATGCTGCACTTAACTTTTATCCTGAACCTTGCTACATAATTATTACATACCTTGCTATAAACGAGTGTATTAACGTTAATTTGTTTATAGCCGACTTCGAGGACCCAGCCACACAAAAAACTCTTGTATGCATCTAGTGATTTGTTTGCGTGTGATCCGGCTGTGCTTGTGGACGACGTAGCTTGAAATTAAGATGAGATCCAACGAAGGCAAACTTTTTTTCTCTAAAGTAAACTCTTGATTTAATAGGGTATAAGGATCATTTCTATCAATATGAGCAATTTTTTGTTCATATCTCAGTTGTGCATGGATTGGGAGATTCGTGTAATATGCTATCTTGCCATAGCGACTAGCGTGTGCGAAGTGTGCTTGTTATCCAAGATGGCTGACTTAGTTCTACGTCCTGAGTTGCTAAGCAACCTAAACCCAGAATGCCTTACGCGGTCACGTGCTGTAAAAGCGGTATTATCCGATTATTGTTGCTATCCGCCGGTGACCCCTATCCAGCTAGGTTGCAGGCATATTATTATTGGGACTTGGTACTCTCTCGACTGAAAATTTTGTTTAACCAAATTTTTCGAGCTCTTTAACATCAATTTACTATTTTCGCACATATGAGTCTCTTTGTTTGTCTTATTTTTTTTGAATTGTGTCTTTCATGTGTCCCTTGTCAGCTACCATCCCCTACCTCTTACATCGTTGCTGGTTTTATGTGAATTTAAGCTAAACTTGTGTGTTTAAAATTACAAATTTTCCATTTTCAATAATGTCAAGGTTTATACACAGTTCTCTTTACTAATAAATGACTGAAATGAATTGCTGTGGTCATTAAAAATGCTGCATTTCTCGCTGTTTCAATTCGATATGGTTGACCTTATTTTCAGCCCACTCTTTAAAAGTTTCTGGTCCCTTAATCTTTTGTAAATACAATTACACAATGTTTATTTCCTCGGGTAATTGCCATCAAATACAATTATACAATGTTTATGCTACAATTCCGTTTCACTTTTTGACACAAGTCATATGTATTTTTCTGTGCTGATTTCTGAGCAGCAACGGTGCTCAGTGGGGATGGCATAGGCAGAGCTGTCCTTTAAATACACGTTTTTGAATTATTGTTAGGGGTAGCTATGGCTAATGCGACCAACCACACTTCTTTTAGTTTCATCAGTTTTTATGCTGGTTTTCTTTGCTCTCAGCTTTGCTAAATGTTCGAATAAGTTTACCAACATTCACTGTTTCCCAACGATTGCGAGTGCATTTGTACTAACATTGTCCATACAAATTGACACCAACGATTAATTGCCAGTGTTAAAAGGGTGATTTCCCAAAATTAATTGAAAACAGTTGTTAATTCTTCAATTCAGCTATTCTTTTTACTTTTGGTATGAAGCCTATGATTTTTTTATCTTCTTTGTTGTTGTTATTTCAACAGTATACGCAAAGGTT
Source organism: Rhysida immarginata (assembly GCA_023313115.1). Classification (NCBI taxonomy): domain Eukaryota; kingdom Metazoa; phylum Arthropoda; class Chilopoda; order Scolopendromorpha; family Scolopendridae; genus Rhysida; species Rhysida immarginata. The sequence continues at coordinate 332,930 of JAHWFO010050927.1, read as the reverse complement.
TATGCACTGGGGTCCTATTAACAAATTTGTACGTAGCTGTTATCAGCTACTTAGGGACAGTCTTCTGCGTTCAGGCCCCTACGACTGCGCTAAGCCAAGCTAAAAAATCTTCATGTCTTTCAGTTACGGTATGTGAAATACGTTTCCCCATTAGTTTTACTGGATATTCACCTAATTAAACTCTTCCTTTTGGCAAATTTTTTGGTACATTGTTTCAATTGAATACTGATAACTCCGACCCGATGAATTAGATGAAAATTGACATCGCAAAATTTATAAATACATTTTCTCACTACGAATGTTTAATTTTCTTCTAGTCTGTGATTTTTGTGTTCTGATTGTTCAGTTTGTTCTTTGTAATAAAAATTCATTATGTGGATTGGTTTCCCAGTTCTCCTTAATTTGATGTCCATCCACAGTATCTGGCCACTTGCTATTTTGTTTTGTTGTTTGTATTTTAAATAATTTTGTCTGTCTCTCTCTCTCTCTCTCTCTCTCTCTCTCTCTCTCAATGTTTACTCTTTTTAAGGGCAAGCGTGGATAGTGTAATATAGGCATCATTTGACATAGGTAAAATTTCACTTCGACTTTTCACTGTTACTTGACTGTGTGCCCTACACAGTCCAGACGGTAGAACTTCAGGCTTTCATGCACTGGTTGAGTGATGGTCTGAGCTCGATTCTCTGAGGCCCACATTTTTATTGGCCAATCCCCATTTTTAACCCGGTATACACACAGTGTTAACGTCAAATCTTGTTTTCCTTTTCTTTTATCTGCGTTTTTTACTATTTTTGATGTCATTAAAAGTTGTTTGCGACTTTTGTTTCCAGACTGACCTGCGACTGACAAGCGTGAAATACATTTGTTTGAGGTTCATACTGGTAGCTCCGTTAGTTTCACTGGTTTTTTGCCTTGTTAAAGTCTTTCCTTTCAACAAATTTGTGATTGCAAGGATTACCAAGTAATTCAAATATATTACATTCGCTGTGAAGAATTTAGGGCCACCCTTACCAGAAAGGTCATGGTTGAGAAGTGAGACGAACAGTATCCAAACAAACATATATCTCATGATGTCGACGAATGAGAGAATTCATACTGCATCTGGTGTGGTGCAGGTTAATGTCACCCGCGATCGGGAGTTAGGCAGAGGCTCTCGTTCGAAAAATAGTCGACAGTCTCCCGGCTGTTATCTTGGAGCAATGCCTCTGAGAAGCCCCACCAGTGCACTTGCTATGCGTTTGGGGAAATGGTCGGGGATAGTGCATCCCTTTACCCAGGAGGAGAAACTGGTAAAGCGAAAACGGGATTGGGTGCTGTCAATCGGCACTTGGAACATATTCTCCATGACAGGAAAGGGATCAGAGTTAGCGGAGGAAGCCAAATGGTATCGACTGGATATCATATGTATTACCTCTACGAAACGTCTGGGTTCTGGAACTGTGGACTTAGAAGGAGGGTGGAAGCTCTTCTACTCAGGTCTTGACCCTAACATGACTGCCCAGGCGGGAGTGGGGCTACTCATAAGTCCCTGGCTGGCGGATTATGTTACGGACTGGACCCTCTTAGGTCGAAGACTGTCTCCTGAGGCTTCAGATAGAGAAGAAGGAAGCCTATTTGCTTTGGCTTACAAATAAGTCAACTTCGAGTCAAGTGCAGTACACTGAGGCGCGAAAAGCAGCAGCAAAGACAGTATCAACAGGTAAAGCCAAGACCTGTCAGAAGTTCGGGGAGATACTGGAGGCAGACTATGGTTTGGCAAACAAGTTATTCTGGCGGATCGTGCGCCGCCTCCGTGGAAAGAAGTCTCTTTCATAACAAACTATTAAGAGTTCAGATGGGAAGCTTCTGAAAATGGAGAAGAGCGTATTGGATAGGTGGAAGGAATACTTTGCATCTCTTCTTAATCTGGTGACAGCAACAACTGAGGCACATAAGGTGCAGCTTGGAGCAGAGAATAGTCACGGTAGTATCACTGAAGCGGAAGTCAGATGGGCAATTAAGTCCCTGAAGACTGGCAAAGCTGCAGGTGATGATGAAATCTGGTCCGAGATGTTAGAGGTCCGAGATGATGGTATCCTGTGGCTGACTCGAGTGTGTCAGGTTGTTTGGATATCTGGACAGACCCCTAAGCAATGGCAGACAGTAATTGTGATCCCTATCTTCAAAAAGGGAGATCAGAGAGATTGCAACAACTATCGATGCATCTCTTTGCTGAGCATTCCTTGGAAAGTGTACACTAAGTGTCTGGAGAAGAGAAGTCGGGAAATAGTCGACTCCAAACTGTCGGGGGAGCAGTGCGGTTTTCCGACCTGGCCGAAGCACGACGGATCACATCTTTGCTCTAAGGCAAATCTTTGAGAAATCCTGGGAGTATGCAAAAGAGGTCTATGCTTGCTTTGTGGACTCGAAATAGCATATGTCAGTTTCCCGGGAGAAGCTCTGGCAAGTGTTGCAAGAGTATGGAGTGGATGGGCAACTACTGGTTGCTATCATGTCTCTGTACAAAAGTTGAGATGTGTGTCCGGATAAATGGCATTAAGTCAAGACCGTTCACCATGGGTGTTGAACTCCGCCAAGGGTGCGTATTGTCGCCCCTCTTGTTCATTATCTTTATGGACTGGATAGACAGGGACAGCCGAGGCAACGAGCGTGTTTGTGTGGGCGACTGCCTGGTGGAGACGTTGCTCTCTGCTGACGACCTTGTCCTCCTTGGCTCTTCTCGCACCAACCTTCAGAATGCACTAGACCGGTTTGCAACCAAATGTGAAGAAGCTGGGATTAAGATCAGTGTGGCTAAAACTGAGATCCTGGTCCTTTCAAGACAGCCTGCTGAATGCGCTCTCCATGTTAGGGGAGCCTCGTTGAGACAGGTGGAGAAATTTAAGTATCTCGGGATTGCGTTCACAAGTGATGGACAGCAGGAGAAAGAATTGGATGCTCGGATAGTGCAGCAAGCTGTGTCAGACGTGAACTGTGGCGATCCATGATAACGAAGCTCGAGCTGGGTAACAAAGCCAAGCTCTCCATCTTCCAATCTATCTTTGTCCCCATTCTCACCTATGGTCATGAGGCTTGGGTAATGAACGAAAGAGTGCGATCGCGGGTACAAGTGGCTGAAATGAGATTTCTGAGAGGTGTGGCAAGTGTTACCCTACTAGATAGAGTGCACAGCAGCACAATAAGGGAGTCTTTAGGTGTTGAGCCGCTACTTCTTTGCATTGAGAGATCTCAGTTGCGCTGGTATGGTCACGTGATACAGATGCTGCAAACTGTTCTTCCAAGGCAGTTATTTTCTAAGCCGGTGGGTAAAAGACCAAGGGATCGGCCTAGAACCAGGTGGCTAGACTACATAGAGAATCTGGGTTCGAGTCGCTTGGGTATTACCAGGGAGGACATGCGCCTGATGGTGGAAGATCGCAATCGCTGGAGATTCTCCATAGGGCTGCTGCCCCCGCAATCCTAACGGATAAGTAAGTAAGTAAGCTGTGATGACAGGCATCTAAACTGGCAACTGATATGATAAATGTTCGTACTAAACCACACTAAAAATCTTCGTGTCTTTCACCGAGTCACCTTGCGTACGTAAAATACGTTAGTTGCATTGGGTTTTTTTGCCTCATTAAAGTCTCATTCCTTTTGGAAAATGCGTACCCAATGGTTACCACGTAGTTCAAATAGAACATAGGCCACAGTGCCCATCATCTAAGGCGGTAACTGTTCTTGCTAAACAACGCAAAAAGTGTCTTCGTGATTTTCAGTCAGGGTACACGAAATACGTTTGTTTGTGCTCCAATGAAGTTTCACAGGATTTTTTATCCCCTTCAGTGGTTTGTTTCAGCCAACTGTGTAAGCAACTGGTTTGTTTATCCCCTTATATTGAACAGTCATTCCATCACTAAAGTTTTAACACTTTCATTCTCCTATTCACCTTCAGACACTCAATCAATTCATTAGTGTTGTGTGAACTACAACCGACTCATAGGGCTAATATTAATTTTCATGAACCGAATATGTATTGATTCTGCATGCGTACATATACTGAATTTTCAACCAAAATATCATTCAGTAAATAACAGTGTTCTAAAAATTAAAGCTTCGATCAGTTGGTTGGCTGGGTGGTTGGTTCGTTAGTCGACCTGTTATCTAAAGATTGCAAACATTACAAACATTTCCCTAATAAGATGGTCTTGTCAACCTTGATAAAGTCCCGCAGCATTTAACAAAGAACAACATCGAGGCCGGAGAGATCACCACCATCATAAGTAAACTTGAAAAGAAGAAGGCTCCAGGAAGAGACAAGGTGAGCAATAACGCCCTTATGAATCTACCAAAGAATCTTATTGATGACCTCACTAATATCATTAACAATTGCTGGAAATTTTCATACTTCCCTGTGGCTTGGAAGCAATCTATTGAGTTGAGTATCTCCAAGCAGGGGCAAAATCCCGCAATTCCCGCGAGCTACCGACCTATTAGCCTGCTATCCTCGATGTCCAAAGTGTTGGAGAAAACGATTCTTGTCAGATTCCAAGACCACTGTCTAGCAAATGATCTAGCAGGAAGAGCAGTTTGGCTTTCGTGCTGCCCACTCTTGTCCGATGCAGATATGGAGGCTTGCTGAAGATCTGAGCACCCCCCTACAGTCGTTTCAGAATGTTACCCTGAGGTCCATTGCTCAGCTTGGCAGAAGGACGGTGAAAAACCAATCCATCCGCTTGGATTTAAACATGGCCCATATCGGAAAGTTTATACAGGACCTCCTTTTGATTATGATACAGAAGTTGAAGACTCACGGCAATAAACTTGTGAATGGGATACTGAAGAACTCAATGAATATGAACTGGCCGAATTATCGTAAACCGAGGCACGTTCTTGAAGTCAATTTTGAAGATATTAGCAACGTTTCTTTCCCGTACTACTGGCAGATGTGATAATCTTCCCTCTCGCTGTATTATTTTTTATTTCGTTTGTATTTTGTTTCTGACAATCGTCAATCTTATTTTCTTTTTTATATAATGTGGAAGATCTCTTGGGTTGATCAGGCTTCTCGACTACCTCAGTGTAATTGATCTGGAATTTTTTCTGGTTCGATGAGCTCTGTGAAAGCGCTGCTTTCGTCCCATCTGAAAAAATGTACACTTCACTGTTCGATTGTCGATTGTCTTCATCTTTCGAACAGTGAAGTGTATATTTCTTCAGGTGGGACGAAAGCAGTGCTTTCACGAAGCTCACCGTTCCAGAATAAATTCCACATGAAATATACTAAAATAGGCAAGAAGCCTGACTAACCCAAAGAGGTCTTCCACATTATGAAAAACAAATTGCTGTCATTTCATGGTGCGGCCTTTTCAGGGCAATATTCACCTTCTGTTATGTCTTGTGTGCTGGTCCCGGGCATTGGAATTAACATT
>JAHWFO010050927.1:285328-317519 GCA_023313115.1 Rhysida immarginata | reverse complement strand
TCCAGGCGTAATAAATATTTTGTTGTGGAAAAGCGGTTTTGGCTCTTAGTGTTACCATTGACTTTCAATTCTGTTTCTCATCCTCAAATGTTCACGGAATTACAGGCCCTGGGTATCACAGGGACGCCTCTCGACTTACTGAAACAGCTCTTCCGCCAAAGGGAAAACTTTATTATTGGAGAAAATAGTACTTGCTACTCTCCTGCGACTAGAGGTATCTTACAAGGTTCGTCGAACAGCAACACACTTTTTGGCATCTTTACTACACCCACATTTGATCTGGACTTAAAATTTAAAATCAGAGCTTTTGTCGATGATATTATTCTCACAAAAGCGTATAATCAATCTCACACATCTGTAATCGATCAAGATATTAAGTCCAATATACTCATGTTACAACAATGGTTCAAACCAAGGGGAATGAAAATTAACATGGAGAAGACGGCCACTCTCAAGATCCAGAAAACTCGTAGTGATAAGAACACCTCTCTTAAAATCTTAGGAGTCCTCTTTGACAATCAACTTAAATTTCATCGACAACTACAGCATATCTTAGGATCTGCTAATCGTCTCACCTTGCGTGTCCTTAGACTCCAAAAAACTCTCTCTAGAAGGAAGATTATTATTCTTAAAGCAAAGGTCTTCCCAAAATTTACTTATGCTAATTTAGTTTGGCAACCTTTAAATAAACACATGCAACAGAAATTAAATGTGGCTTTTAACAAAATTTTACGAGCGGCTTTTAATCTGACTCCTAGACAATCTATCATGCTAGTTTGTAATGAACATAAATTAATGACTTTTAATTCCTTACTCAATTTTATTAACCTCAAAGAGCTTGCAAAAGCATATACTAATAGCTCTCATCCAGCACACTTCATGTTTTCATGGCTTAACCAAACGGACACAGCAAGGAAATCGACTTACTTCTCATCCCTCCTCGCATCATTCCGTGTTGGAAGGAAATGTATTTTCCTTTCAATACTGTCCACCTCTGGAATAGTATGCTAGATGAACATCGTCAGATCATTATTGCCTGTGTCGTGACCATCAGATACATATTCATGAAGTGCCCGATTTCCCAAAACCCGAGAAGTGTAATTTATATATCTATGCTGATGATACTGCCATCATAGCATGGGCACACCAGCCATCTCACGTTATCGCTCGGCTGCAGAACGTCTTGAAGAAGTTCGATAACTGGTTTAATTGCTAGAAACTGAATCTTAACGTCGGAAAATGCAAAACCGTGTACTTCAACAAAAAACTTAACTGTTCCCCGATTCTCTGGTTCTATTCAGTAAGAAACTCGAATGGGTAAACAACTACAAGTACCTTGGCGTTATAGTCGACTTAAGACTATCCTGGAATCGTCTTGTAACTTTTGTTCTAAACAAAGCAAAGAGGGCTAAGTACAGCCTTATAGCTCTCCTGGGTAGAAAGAGAGCCCTCAGCATTGACAATAAATTATTACTGTACAAGCCAGTGATTCGGACCATTCTCCTCTATGGTATGCCTGCGTAGGTGACTATTTGTAGAAGCATATGGAGTGAACTCCAATCGTTCCAGAATGTTACCCTGAGGACCACTGCGCAGCTTGGAAGAAGGACCATAAAAAAATCATTACATCCATTCGGATCTAAACATTGCTCATATTGGAAAGTGTGTCCAAGATTTCCTGATGAACATGGTGCAGACGATGAAGAGCCATGACAATGGTCTGGTGGCTGGAATACTGAATAATCGGATGGAAATGAAGTGGCATGAAAAGAATAGAAAGTCCAGCCATATTATTGGTGCTAACTTCGAACACTTTAGCAACCTTTCCTTCCGGGATTATTGGAAGATGTAATACCACGCTCCCCCTCTCCCACTCTTCTGCAATCATCAATCTTATTTTTTTTTTATTTTCTCTAAATCTTTCAAGGGGAAGGGTGTGATTAAAAATTGTTTTTGGACTAATGTGGTGTTGCTCTACAGGGTAGCAATTGGAAATTTTTCTATATCTTTACTACTTTTCGAGTTAGGAAATGGATGACCTTGAATTTGGGGGTCAAGGTCAAACTTGAGTGCGGCACTGAATTCCCCACTCCCCTATTACCTATAAACAACACTCATGAGATCTCGCCTATCTGGCAGTTTTGAGATATCTGCCATGTTACCAGACTTTGTGGACATCCTTTATTTGATGGATGGGTGGAGATAGTTAAACTCGTGTAGTAAATCATAGCCTCAAGTCTTTTCGTCATTATAGATAATGAGCATTTTGTGGAAGGGCAAGGAGCGAGAAAAGATATAGATATACGAAGAGATGGAGATTAGGAAGCACCACCAAAATGACCAGGAGAAGTTACTGAATAACCAGGTCTCCTTTGTAAGGGACGACCTCATTGAATTTCTCAATCAATTTGGACCAAAATTCCAATTAGATGTTGCTGACACCGCTCCCTATTAGGTCCGCCCTTCCCAGTTTATTTATTTGTTTGTGAATCCAGCAATCAATGGTGATCGCTAATTTTGGATTCGCATGATTGGTGGACACCTCATTCCTGTTACTATAAATTCCCTTCATGTTCTCTTCATCTTTGTCTTGACATTTGCGAGCTTGATGAACTCTTCAGTGGTGGCACTCCAGTCGTCCTGGCTGGTGACCTAAATGCCAAGCATCCAAGCTGGAACTCCAGAACGCAGAATTACAACGGCATGATTCTCTATAGGTACATACAAGGTAGAGATGATATCATCGCTGCTGGACCTGTGGAGGACACCTACTACTGCGACCACTCCCCTAGTAGTGACGATTTGGACATCTCGCTCTTGAAGGGTTTCTTCAAACCGTACAATATCTTCACGATTGATGACCTTTCTTCTGACCACAAGCCTGTGGCGTTGAACTTTGACAATGTTGACATAAATTTCCGAGAGGAACTCGTACATCATCAAAACTGGAAGCTCTACAAAGATATTCTTAAGGACTATGGCTACCATCCCGACGTTGCTTACTGTACAGAGGACATCGATCAACTTTTTGATGACATCATCACCAGATGTGTTAACAGTGCCATAGAAGCTAGTAAGTATCTATCAGAGAATAAACCTGCTAATCGAATCCAACTCACTCCTGGAATCTAACGCCTAATTGCTGAAAGAAACAGGACCCGTAGACTATGGCAACGCTATCGTGAACCTTGGCTCAAAACCAAGTACAACAGGTTAGTGCGAAGAGTTCCAGAAGAGATAAAAGAGCTTCGCGACGCTAGATGGAATGAAAAACTCAAAAGCTTGTCGGCTCGCGACAATTCCAATTGGAGTATGGTCAGAGCTGTACAGAAGAAGAAGAATGTTACGCTTCCTCCACTCCGTATACCACAGGGTGACTATGTGCAAACTGATCAGGACAAGGGCCAAGTCATTGCAGATTCACTGGAAATGCAGTTTGTTACTCCTACCAACGATAAGCCCGAGAGCCAAATCATGTCTCTGATTTGGTGTGTGGAAGAAGGTATTGTCAACTTTGATGAAGTCCCACAGCATTTAACGAAGAACAGCATCGAGGCTGGAGAGGTCGCCACCATCATAAGTAAACTGAAAAAGAAGAAGGCTCCAGGAAGAGACAAGGTGAGTAATAACGCCCTTATAAATCTCCCGAAGAACTTTATTGACTATCTCAATAACATCATTAACGTCTGCTGGAAATTTTCTTACTTCCCTGTGACTTGGAAGCAATCTATTGTGTTGAGTATCCCCAAGCAGGGGCAAAATCCTGCGATTTCGGCGAGTTACTGACCTATTAGCCTGCTACCCACGATGCCTGGAGAAAACGATTCTCGTCAGATTCCAAGACCACTGTCTAGCAAATGACCTTTTTCGGGAAGAGCAGTTTGGCTTTCGTGCTGACCACTCTTGTGTGATGCAGATATGGAGGCTCGTTGAAGACCTGAGCACCCGCCTGAACCTCTCCAGGTACTGTGGGGTGGTATTTCTCGATGTCAGTAAAGCTTTTGACCAAGTGTGGCATGAGGGCCTTGTCTACAAAATGATCCGAGATGGGTTCCCGGCAGATTTTATCAAGCCAAAGTTGGAGAAAATCTTTCCACGCCCCGTGTTCTAAAGGCCGGTGTCCCTCGGGGTTCTGTCCTCGGGCCTGTGCTATTTAATTACTTTGTACATGATTTCCCGAAACTCGATAATGGTAATCTGTATTTTTATGCGGATGATACTGCCATTATGACATGGGCACACCAGCCGGCTCACGTTATCACTCGGCTGCAGAGCGCCTTGAAGCAGTTCGAAGACTGGTTTAACTGCTGGAAGTTGAACCTTAACGTCGGAAAGTGCAAGGCTTTGTTCCTCAATAGGAGCCTCAAGCGTCCCCCAGATTCTCTTGTTCTGTTCAATAAGAAACTGGACTGGGTGGACAACTACAAGTATCTGGGAGTTATCATTGACTCAAGACTCTCATGGAACTGGCATATGTCCTATGCTCTGAACAAAGCGAAGAGGGCTAAGTACAGTATCATAGCTCTCATGGGTCGCAACAGAGCCCTCAGCATTGACAAGCTATTTCTGTACAAATCGATTATCCGGACCATACTCCTCTATTGCATGCCTGCGTGGGTGACTATCTGTAAAACCACATGGAGTTAACTACAGTCATTCCAGAATGTTACCCTGAGGACCATTGCTCAGCTGGACAGAAGGATGGTGAAAAAACCAATCCATCCACATGGATTTAAACATGGCCCATATCGGAAAGTTTATTCAGGATCTCCTTTTGATTATGATACAGAAGATGAAGACTTACGACAATAAACTTGTGAATGGAATACTGAAGAACTCATTGAATATGAACTGGCATACGAAGTATCGCAAACCGAGGCACGTTCTTGACGTCAGTTTTGAAGATATTAGCAACGTCTCTTTCCCGGACTACTGGAAGATGTGATAATCTTCTTTCTCCTTGTGTTTTTTTATTTCGTTTGTATTTTGTTTTTGACAATCGTCAATCTTATTTTCTTTTTTGTTGTATAATATGGAAGACCGCTTGGGTTGGTTAGGCTTCTTGACTACCTCAGTGTATTTCATTTGGAGTTTATTCTGGTTGGATGAGCTTTGTGAAAGCGCTGCTTTCGTTCCATCCTAACAAATATACACTTCACTGTTCGAATGTCTTTATCTTTGTAGCTGTTTGCCTCTGATGATGGTGCAATACCGAAACGCGTAAAGGCTTAATAATAGTTTACCATATCACTCTACCGGATCATCGTTCTCCTTTATTTAAACTTCCCGTGATATTAGGACACATGGATATCATGAAACTATCTTTTCAGATACTAATAAAATGTATACACAAAATTAAAAATTTACATACTTTTAACTCGTATACACTTTTAAAATATTTAACATAAATAGAAGTGAGTTTTAAAAAAAAAAATGCCCGATTCCATTGAAATAGCTACACGTCTTATTACGTGTTTTTGGGACACCCTGCAGTTTCTTTTATGTACTCTTTTATACCTGTTGTATTATGTGATGCGTAAAATGCGTTGCGATTGATGAGAGAACTTTAAAATATTTGTAAATAATTTAATATGAAGAGCATAAACATCGTGCGAAAAGGGCTTGGCTTCCGCCATACATTTCTTGTCGACCTTTAGTGTCAGTAAATTAAGGCTATACAAAGATTACGTCATTCACTCAACACACCCCTCCCCCTTGGAATATATAATTTAGTGAAGGCTTACATTAAAATTTTAATAGTATAAATGTACACAAGGAATGATTAACAAAAATTGGAACATATGTATTCAAACATCCAATGGTAGAGCACACAGTTTTCTAACTCTTCTCTTGAAATCACCTTGAGACTGGCAACTCTGACAGCACTATCTGGACCTATTTTCCCAACTCGTCCCAATGATCATAGAAAAGGGGGTGAATCATCGTCTGCAATGAAAACTATAGTAAGGTTTTCTGTTCCTTTCGCCCATTTGGATCGAGCTTGTAGGTGATGTAAATATTCTGTTTTCCAATGCTTCCAGATGCTAGTCGATAGTCTTGTTTCATTCTTTGGATATGTTACGACCTGGTTAGGCAGTTATCAGAGAGTCCCAAACAGCTTTGGCATGTAGATCCGACACTGTATCCCAATGAGAAAATGGGAAGGAATCAATGCTGTAAGATCATCAGGATCTGAAGACATTGGATAGAGTGGTCTGGAGTTCAGAATGACTTCAATCTCAGCCAACAAGGCACAATATTCTTCTAAAGTATAGACAATTTCCTTGGTGATAGTGAAAAGTGCCTCTTAACTGATTTAATGGCGAACTCCCAGAGTCCCCCAAAGTGTGGTGATCTGGGCAGAATAAATTCCCATGTAATTTTTTCGAGATGCTAGATTTAATTCAATTTCATCTTCTTTAGCACGAAGTAACTCATATGCCTCCCTTCCTTAATGCAAAAGGTCTTGAAGCACACGGCAACGCCCACAAAATTAGTCGCATGGTCCGAACCATTTTTGTTGGCAATGCTCTTCGGGCTGTGGATCTTCTGAATGCGCTAAAAAGGGCTTCTGTAGTGAGGTAGCTAACTAGTTCAAGATGAATCGCCTTTGTCGCGAAACAAATGAACACAGAGATGTAACCCTTGGATATATGGCTTCTTCCTCTTCTTCTGCTTTCCCTTACCTGTATGGGCCTGCCATAGTCAACCCCAGAGGTTTCAAACGGTTGAGTAAAAACGCTGACTTTTAATTCGGGCAAATCTGCCATCCGTATGTTGAAGTCTGGTGGGTCTATATCTGAAATATGGTATGCACTCTCGAACTATCTTTCACGCTTCTCTCATTCCAGACATCGGCCAGTATTGAAGGCGTATGTAGAACAATAATTGTTGTTGTCTGCAATGATGTAAACGCTTATGTTCATGTCGCAGTAAGATCTTTGTGACCTGATGTTTAGCTGTAGAATAATTTAATATCTCTGCTCCTCCGGCAACATAGCGTGTTGAAGGTGCCCTCCCACTCTCATCAAACCATCACCATCGAGAAATGGGCTTAGGACAGTAACGAACTCTTAGATCCGATTGGCTTCTTTGCCTTTATGGACTTCATTTCCGGGAGAAAGGTTTCCTCTTGTGTCCATCGCAATATTTTGATGTATGCTTATTCTAGCTCTCTCACTCCCAGTGTCCACTGCCCCTTTGTGTTCCCAAACTTGCAAATCGATAACAATATGCAACTACTCTTTGAAGTTTAGCGAATGTTGAGAATCTATGCAGGAGATCGTTTTTAGATGGTAATGCTGTTAACATTGATTTCAGTTTCTTGATTTGGCCAATCATCTCTGCAAGGTAGCCATTGAGGTCCACTCCGCCACAGATTATGTGTGAGCAATTTATCGCTATCTATTCCTCTAGATAATATATCCTCTGGTTTTTCCTTTGATGTACATGGTGCCAGGAAACACCATGTGTGATGTCTTGGATTTACGTTACGCAGTGGGCCACAAATATTTTTAAATTGTAAGGGGAAGATGCAATCCAACACAATGCTATCATAGATTCACTCCATAGATGAACTTCTTCAATTTGATGAGTCAAAATTTCCATAACTATTTGAACAAGTTAAGATAACAACAAGCATCTAATTCTAATCGTGGCAACGTGATTGTCTTAACTGGTGCTACTCTTGACTTGGAGCAAAGCAAGTGTACTTGTGGCATCGATTGATTGTCAACACTCAATACGTAAACGAATGCGCCGCATCCCCTTTCAGATGCATCGCAGAAACCATGTAAGGTAAATTTTAGTTCGTTGTTTCTTGGGTTCACCTTTCATGGGATTTCTAAACACTCGAGGTGCTTCATCGACTGATAAAATCTATTCCAAGTTGATATGAGTTAAAGTGAAATCTCCTCATCCCAATCAATGTTTAGTTTCCACAGTTCTTGCATGATTAGTTTTGCACTGACAAGGGAATCCCTTGAAAATTTATGTCATAGATAAATTTCCACCAAATTGAAATGTTACTCATCTGAAGCTACTATAGATGCTTGCAAAATAAGAGAGTGCGAAATTTTGTCTCTTTCAAAATAAACCGCGAAAACGAAAAAATTTGAGCAGGCATAGCCATACAAGGACTCCATTGTTAAGCGGATAGGCTATGTGGGATTCCCTTGTGAGTAGAACTGGACCACTCACTCCCGATGAGTCGTAAATCTGAGCAATTGTAGATAAGATCTTTCTCTTAGTGACTGCTTCATTTTCAGGCAGATTGATGCTGAATTGTAATGAATCCTTGAGATTATTCCACAACAGGCTGAATATTTTCCTTGTCCGTTGGTCATCCAGAAGCAAGAGATCATCTGTTTTTCCCTGCTCTGACAAATGTTGTAGCACTTGTGTGTGATTGAATCTCCATTTTCTTAAGGGGAAGTGACCTTTCTGCAGTAGATCTGTCATTTCAATTTGAATTTTTATGGCTGCAGAACTAGTGTCTGCTCCTGATAACAAATCATCCATATAGAAGTCTCTCTCTCTCTCTCTCCACAATTTCTACCACATTCGGAAACTCTGCCCTATGTAGCATGGCTAATTCTCGTAGACATCTCATTGCGAGAAAGAGAGCACAAGCAGTTCCATAAGTCACAGTATTGAGAGTGTATGTTTGAGTCGGCTTTTTTGGGTCATTTCTCCAAAGGATTCGCTGTAGACTTCTATCCTTCTCGGCAATTTGAATCTGTCGGAACATCTTTATTATATATCTATAGTTAGGACATACTCATGGCATCTAAAACGTAAAAAGGATATCTACAATGTCGTTTTGTAGATTAGGGCCTACGAGTAATTTGTCATTCAATGAATTTCTTGAGGTATTCTTCGCTGAAGCATCGAATATAACTCGTAATTTTGTTGTCAGACTCGATTCCTGAATCACTGGTTGATGAGGCTCTAATCTTCATACAATAAGGACATATGATTTGACGTTTCGTACTCTTCAACAAATCTAGTATATTCTTCTTTGAGCTCTAGATGTCAATTCAAACGACGTTCGAGGTTACAGAATCTACGTAGAACCTCGCTGGACCAATCACCCAAGACGATATCTGAAATCTTAGGCAACTCGACCTTGAATCTTCCTGATTCATCTGACTGATATGTTTCTTGAAACATGTTCCTCACAAAAATCTATTCTTTTATCATCAACCTGTTTATCATCTATTTCTTCAATCTTCTAAAATCTTTTTATCTGTTGTTCCAATGACAACGCTGTAATCTAATGACATGCAGAATTGGTCGAATGTGAACGTTTCGAATTGTCTTCAATGAATTCTCTGCCAATTATCCAGCCGAGAAGATTCCTTTGCAGTGTCGGTAGGCATTTTCCCATAGCTATTCGCTCACGACAGTGTAACTGCCAAAAGAAACCTGCTCCTATGAGAAGATGAATGGATTTGGGTGAGTCAAATTCTGGGTCAGCCGACCTGAAGTGATCTGGGATTGGTAATTTCGTCTTATCTATCTTCACTTGCGGCAACTCCCCTGTGACAACCGGAACTAACAACGGTTCTTGAAGCGTGGAAAAATGGCTAGTAGTCGAGCTCAGTTTTATTTTAATGGATTTACCAATAACAACATTCGACTAATTTATTCCACTGATCGGAAGATTAATGTGATTATGTGGACCCTTCAACTTCTTTACAAATGCCTCAGTAATCATTTTTGACTGAGAACCAGGATCAAACAATGCTGTGCATTCATGCAGGTTTCCAAACATGTCGTGCAAATGTACGAATGCAGTGGACAATATTACATGAGAACCCCTCTGTGGTACTCAGTGAAACTTTAAAGATCCCATTTCCTTTAAGTGGGTATAACAAATCTCACAGCTGACAGATGAATGAACAGAGTTTTCAAAGTTGTCTACTGCTTGACAGTGTGACATGTCATGTCCTAGGTTTTAATTATTGAATGGGCTTGGGGCAATGTATTGATTTGCATAGTTTATGAATTTATTTAATGTTACTAATATTTTAGCTATTTTGGTTGTTGGGGAATAGTATTGTATATTAATGAGAGATTCTTTATTGTTAGTTTGTTGCTATTTTATATTCGTGATGCTGTAACAATGTGTTGATTTGATGGCAAGGGCATTGTTACAGTGATTGTTTCCACGAAGGGCTGCAGCTGTTCTAGCAACACCTCCTAAAGAGAAAGCCTGTGCACGGAAACGTCATACATTGTTACATCATCGAAGTAGGGTATTGTTATCAGCATTTCTACCAATAATAAGCTCTGAATATGCACTACTATGATGATGTAACAATCAGGGCGACCACTCATTTTTTCAAAAATATTATAGGAATTATAGGAGAAAGAAAAAAAATATAGGAGATTTATAGGGGAAATATATCTTTATTTAAAAACAGCATATCCGTGCATACTACACTATTATATTATTGGGTTCGCTATATATGTATTTTTAAGGCTTCCTCTTCTTAATCAGGCCAACAAGATTGTCCAATAATTTTCTCTTTCTACCTTCAACATCACATTGTTGCTTTCTAATATCTGCCAACTTCTTATGAGCATCAGTGTTTTTCTTTTCAGCTGCCGATATCATCATCTCTGCTAATGCCACTTTTTCATATCCTTTCTTTTCACCGCTTCTGTTAGCATTTTCATATCTTCCTCTTTAGCAGTCTGAGAAGTCTTAACATCAAACATAATTTCAGTCTCCTTCTGTTTTAGGGAATCTTCCTTGTCCTTCAGTGATTGAGCATCCTTCTTTTGTCTTTCGTGTAACTCTTTATTTGCTCGAACAGCTTCATGTTCCTTTTTTGGACTTTTCCTCTTCCTCAGTTTGTTTTATTTTTTGCTCTTCTAATCTCAACATATACAATCTGTGGGCAGAGCGGGCCGCAGCAAGAAGATCTTTAGTTATTGACACGCACTGTGCTTTTCCATCATGTGATTTTACGACATCTTTCAGCAGTCTGAGAGAGCTAATAGTTCTGGTCTTTAAGTTATTCCTCTGATCAGTAACAATCAGCCCATTTTCTAAAAATCATCTTTCCACAGTAGCGTTACCATGAGGTGGTACAAGCACAGCCCTTATAAGTTTTGAAATTAAAGGGAACTTCCGATTGTCTAGTCCAGTTGCCCAAAACTTATCAATTCTGTCGGCTGGTGAGAATGATGGTAACAACTGCAAGCATTTCTACTCATCTACTCAGCGTGCAACATCATTCATTCCATCCAAATTCTCCTTCATTTTACTAGCAATCCTGTGGATTTCTGCACCACTAAAAAATTCACTGGATTTTAGAGGATTCAAATAACGAACATCCTTCAACAAACTGTTATCAAAGAGAAGTTTTTCCAGCAGGTATTCTGTTACAGTCACTTAAAACTTTATCTGTCTAAGTAGCTTGGGCTCCTGGTTTTTCACCTGTTTTAGAGTTTTCCTCGTTAATTCACCAATTACTAGTTCAACATCCTCCAACTGATTTGCTCTAACTTTAAATTCCACGTTAGCTACACATTCATTGCCACGTATAGCTTCCAGCTTCACAAATTTCAGCATTAAAGACTGGACAATTTTCGTAAAATGGTCGTACAGCAAATAAATTTTAGGGGTTTCACTTTGAAAATGCGTCAAGAATTCCTCAAATATGGGCAGCACATGTATTAAGAAATGACAGATAACCTGAGTTTCCTTTCCATTTTCCATAGGTAGCACCTTCCTGCATATTCTTTTGAATCGAGCAGAGGTTGGCTGATTTTTTTCAGATGAGCTGAGGTGCTTGAAGTAAACCACATAAACTTGCCACTGATCGATCAATCGTTCCAATGCTGGTCCTAAACTTACCCAACGTGAGGACACATGCTTCATGGGAAGGAGGATAGGCATCTTCATTTCTTTCTGTAGGTTTTGCAAGCCTTCATGGCGGGCTGAAGACTGGATGTCACGGAATTCCGTCGCCAATACGAATTCCAGTGACGGAATTAAGCGCTTTCCCTCTCGGGTTTTCTATTCGTCTGAGAGGAGGGAGAAGCGACGTAAAACCCGTCGTGACGAACGTCAGGAAGATCGTCATCAAGAGAGGACGAATGGGAGCTCGAGAGACGTTTTGAAAAGAGACGACGGACGAGGTCGTTGGCAGGAGATTCGTTGGAGACACGGTACACGGAGGACACGAGCGAGGGATCCAAGGAGAGCGGTGAATATAATTTCAAGGCTCGAAAGTGGATTCTCGTCCGGGAGCGTTGAGCAGGGATGCGCCCAAGCAAGGGTGGCAACGACGACTTTTGACAACGACGGCGAGCATCTGTTAAAAACGTCATAGATGGGTTTAGGAATTCTTTTGAGGCAGTATTTAAAATCAAACTATTGATTAATATTTTTATGTTTGTTTTGAGAGTTTCACGTTTGTAATCCATTTCAATATTTAAAAAAAAATAATAATAAGCTTGCTTTTTATAAGCTTTTATTAACTTTGCTGTGTTAGTTGTTTAGGTCAAATCTTGTAATCAATATTAAACCAACTTTCCGACAAGCTAGGGAGCTGCAATTTGACACACTTATGCAGAATCGATGACAATTTATGATAAAGAAAAAAATTTTCAAATCGGTTCATTGGTTCGTGTTCTAATGGTACTAACTCATTACTACGAATTGATTGTTGTAACAATTGGACATTTCGTTATGGCGAGAGTAAATTTGTCTATTGTTTATTGTTGCAAAATTAAGCTGTATTGTTGCCACTAAATAAAACATTATAAAAGCTTTTTCCTCTTAACTTGTTTAAGCAAGACTCATTGTTGCGTTATTAGCATTTTTCCTTTGTTGTTTCTTGTTGCGAGGCCGTAATTATTTTTTCTCGAGGTTTTTGTTTCCCTTAGAACGTCGGCGCCTCTTGCTTTTGTGCGCGATTAACTTTTTCTTTTTCAAGTGTTTTAGTTGTATTGGAGCAGTTGCGTTTGAGCTCCTATCCAGTAAACTAGGGATGGCTTGCCTTCAAGAACTTCCGAGCGTGTCAGATCGTCATCGTAGTTCCAAGCAAGATAGAATTACGACTTTGGCCGGTTGATTGCCAGTAATTTTCCGGAATCAATGGGATTCGCTATCTGATGTTCGTTACGGATAAATCGCTTGGTCTATTGCGATCTCGATCCTCGTGAATTAAAATTTCATTTGCAGAGGATGGCTACTACTGAACCTCGTGCATTCGAATAGTGCGAATATTTCAGCTTTGGAAGAAATCCGAGTCCGTGTCGTTCGTTCGCTCCGCATGACGATGGTGGGTGAACATTGTATCTTCCCCACACTTCTTCGAGGGCTTCCTTCGTTCTTCTAGGCAATCTCTCGCTCGGATTTGAGGAATCGTCTCCTCCGGAACTCTTAAAGTAATGGCGAGAATTTGTAGAGATTTTGGTGTAGGGGATCTTCTCCCGAATAATTTTATCTTACTCAAAACGCCTAATATGAACAGTTCCCTTTTTTACGTTAGCGAACATTCAATTGGACCCGTTTTTCTGTTATTGTATAATTCACTTTAATTTTTTGCCAAATATTTTCGTTTATTTTTTTAATTTAAAGTTTATTTTAGATTTCTTTATTTTGTTTTGTGTTCTTTTTTTCCAGATTCAACTCTTATGCCACTTTATGTATGCTCCTGGTATAGATATACCCTGGACGAGTCCGTTCCCTTGCCCTTCGTAATTTGTTTTCTTGTTGGTAGTTTTTGTGGTATGTGTCCATGTTACTTTGTGTTTGTGGCTTGCCTCTGTCCCGTATAGTCCTAAAATCCCCTTGGGTAAGAGCTTTACTTATTTATTGTTATTCCTTTTGCCACTCTTGGATTCCGCATCAGTTGTAATTTTTTTTTTGTTCTCTCTTTTGAAGTTTTTATTTTAATTTTTTATTTTTATTATCTTCCGTGTGTTTTTTTTTTATTTTTTTTTGTTTGAACCCTCGACAGAATCAGCTATGCCTGGACATTCCCGTGCTTTCCTGGTCGGTGATTTATACGAGAATTACGTTGATAAAATGGCGTCGATTGGATATGAGATTCGTCTAGAGATTTGGATTGCATAGCTCCCTTGTATCAATTCCAAAACCTCAGAACTCTTCCATCCGTTTGAAGCAACGAGTAGTTCCGAACGTGTTTTATTGTATCTAATTATATCTTTATTTTTCCAATTTGCGTCGCCGCGCCTTTTTTTTTTTATTTACCATTTGTATATTTTATTCTTTTACTTAATTATACACTATCCTTCCTTTTCCTTTTTTTTTTTCGTTTCCAAGTCGAATAGAGATTTGTCCGCAACTCCTGTGTACACAATGGTGTTGGAACTCGCCCTTCTCTTTGGACAACAGTGTTCTTCATCAGTGGTCCCGTTGACTTTTACTTCTCAACCTGCCCAGGCTATTCAGCAGTTTCGAAGATTAGTTCTTGTGTAGTTTAAATCCAATACCTTTTTCTCTATTTTTTCTTATCACAAAAAGTAATAAAACTTCTATTTTTACTTGGATTCGGTTTCTGCTTCCTCCTACCTACTAGCACATCAATTTTAGTCAGTGTTGCCAACTTGGGGGGATCCCCCCTAGATTTAGGGGGAAATATTTTTTTAAGGGGGATAAATGGGGGAAAAATATTTTGGGGGGAAATTTGGGGGTAAGGTTTGAAAATATTAGCTTAAATTGAAACAGAAATTTGAATATGACATGCGTCAATTACAAGAAATTGTAGCAACACTGACAGTTCAACAAGCTTAGCCATTAGAAGACACGGACTTCCAGCTTCATCGGACTTAGGACCACGCCTCCTGGATCTGTCTTATCTGTAAGTACTCCTTTGCTATGTATACCCTATTGCCTTACTTCTCCACAAGTTCTGGAAGAATTGTAACTACATTTTATCGGGTTCTGGAATTAGATCATTGTGATGCCGAGAGTCTGTACCAAGCATTTAAGAACAGTATTGAGAAGGATAACTTGGATATAAACAATTTAGTTGGTGTGGGTACAGATAATGCGAATGTCATGATCGGATCACATACTTCTTTCACAACTAAGCTGAAAGCAGAGCTCCCGCATCTATGCGTACTTCGTTGTGTTTGCCATTCACTACATTTAAGTGCAGAAAAGGCATGTGAAACATTACCTAGAAAATTAGAGTTTTTGGTTCGAGAAGCCCACAATTGGTTTTCTTTCAGCTCAAATCGCAGGAAAAATTACGATAGACTTTTCAAACTAATGGCAGATTCTGAGACTGCAAAACCAAAAAGAATTGCTAAACTAACTGGTACAAGATGGTTATCACGTGCAAATGCTGTAAAGACCATTCTTGATCAATGGGAAGAGTTAACCTTACTTTTTGCAATTGCTAAGGAAGAGGACAAATGCTATTCAGCAGAACAGTTGCACAATATCATGAAATGTAAAGCATACAAATCGTACATGATTTTCTTGAAAGACATTTTAAATGATATATGCTCTGTGAATGAATTGTTCCAAAGGGATGATGTGAATGCAACAAAATTGTTAGAAGATTGTTTTTGTTATACAAGTTTGTAAAAGTACTATGTTTTTTTTTTATTTTGGAATTTGGGGGGATATTTAGGGGTTTTTCAAAAATTCTGGTGGAATTTGGGGGGATGGGCGACGACATCTGGGGGGAGAATGAGGAAAAAAGTTGGCAACACTGATTTTAGTTGACAAAGCTCCTAATATAAAGCAAGTTTATTTTTGCCTCTGCAGATCCAATGTAAAACCCTGATCGGTTTTTATTTTATTTTTCCATTTCTCTTTGAATTAATAGAAATTAGGTAAATATAAATTTCGGGAAATTTTAACTGAATTTTGCTATTACGTTGGGGATTACTCCAGAGGTTATTTGGTTTGAGTCTAGACCTTACCTTCCGCCGCTTTAGAGCCCCTTTTACCTGGTAAGTCGATCGAAGATTGTACGTGCCCACCTTTGGCCCATTACATTATACAGGGTGTTTCAAAATTATGTACAATAAATTTAGTGACATATTCTTCAGGTCAAAAGAAGACGAAAATGTTCTATAGCACTTTTTCTGGAAACGATTTATTTACGCGATACAGCCAACTAAACCCGTGGCTCCAAATTACAGGAATTGTTCAAAGTGCCCGCCACCAGCTCGCACGCACGCTTCGTCTCGTTGCATGAGCGGCCGTCTGATGTCATGGAAGAGTTCGTCGCCACCATTACGAACGGTTTGGCATGCATTTTCAAATCGTTGTCGCAGATCCATAATGTTAGGAACTTCTGTGCTGTAGACGATCGTTTTCACATGACCCCACAGAAAAAAGTCCAAGGGATTAAAGTCGGGTGATCTTGCAGGCCAGGCTACCGGTCCACCTCGACCTATCCTCCGATTCGGGTATGCAGCATTAAGGTGTGCTCGCACAACATGGCTGAAATGTGCTGGAGCGCCATCATGCATGAACCAAATGTTAGATCTTATCAAAAGAGGAACATCTTCCAGTAATTCTGGCAATGCATTCTGCAAAAACAAAAGTTACGTTCGCCCAGTCAATCGTGGCGGCAACACATAAGGGCCAATTAAGTTATTTCCGACAATTCCACACCAAATGTTCACGGAGAAACGCTCTTAATGCGCTCGAGCTCTGGTAACATGCGGTTTGCATCTGCCCAATGGTGCTGGCTGTGAGAATTTACGATTCCTGTCCGGGTGAAGGTTGCTTCGTCCGTGAAAAGTATCTGGCTGAGACAAGTAGGGTCTGCAGCATGACGACGTTGTATCCATTGGCAAAATCGTTGTCGGTGTGGATAGTCCGTTGGGTTCAGTGCCTGAACCAGTTGCAGGTGGTATGGATGCAAAAGCTGACGATGAAGAATGCGCCAAACAGATGAGTGTGGAATGTATACCATGGAAGAAATACGACGGGTGCTTGTCTGTGGTTCATCATGTATGATGCCATTTATCACATCCTCCTCATCCGGAGAATGTGCTACAGGCCGCCCTTGTCCTGTTTGACGGCCAAAGGAACCACGCTCCCTCAAATGTCTGTCGACAGATACAAATGTTCGGTTATTTGGCAAACGTCTATTCAGAAAGCGTTCTTGGTAGAGTCTTCTTGCTTCCACAGCATTTCCGTCCGCAAGACCATACATTAGGTGCATGTCAGTGTATTCTGCACTGGAATACGTGTACATGACTTTTTTTGTACGTAAATCGTAATGCGTATGTTAAAGCATGCAAACGTTCTGAAATTGATATTCCTAGTGGATGTACAGTAGTGAAACTACAGTAATGGAAACAACCGTACACAACTAATGGAACAACCCTAAAGTAGGTTTAAATGGAACAAACTACTCAACCTAGTGTTGGGTCGAAACGCTGGATCTGCTAAAATATCGTCCGCTAACTACCGTGCTTCCCTACTGTATGATATTGGATTACTCGCAAACAAATCGTTTCCAGACAAAGTGCTATAGAACATTTTCGTCTTCTTTTGACCTGAAGAATATGTCACTAAATTTATTGTACATAATTTTGAAACACCCTGTATACATATTTATATATTTTCACAGCTAATTAAACATTTATATAGTCATATTTACACAAATTTACACACCTGTATATACTGTAACACCTGTTTGCGTAAACAGTCTCCTTCTCTTACTTCCCCTCACTCGCAAGATTTTTGTTAAATTTGAGTCCTCTCCAATCTACCGTTTACGTCTTGTAACGATTGTCCGATGACGTCAGTCACAGATTGTCCCTCCGTCGATCGGATAGATAAAACAATGGACTAAGCAACAATCAAAACTAGGGAAAGAAAATCAATTAGCGTGTTATAACAATTTTCTTGACGTATAAGCTCGGTTGTTGAGGAAGACAGAGGAACGCAGAAGAGGAAGTAGAATTTTGCTTGTAGGAAAAGGAATGCGGTGTCCAAAGGGGTTGCGGTAAAGATACACCCACGTACAAGGACCGTAGTGAAGATGAGAAAAGTAGTTACCGAATTGACTCCAGATGACGAAAATTACAAGTCTAATACGACTCAGAGAAGTCAGAACGATTCGAATGGTCTTTGCTGTTAAGATAGATAGACGATCCATTCTAATGTCGCGTCAAAGCCAAATAAGAATTAATCGTCCAGGTTCCTACGATGTCTGAGCACGGGCGTAAAGTTTGAAGAAAGATTTCTTCGCAATGGATATGATACAAAAGAAAGAAGAAAAAAACAACGAAATTGAGGAAAAAATCTCTAGCGTTCTGGTACTAGGCATTGTATTTGGACCATAATTTATGTTGGAAATTGTTTTATTTCAACCCGAGAAATTTATTTACAGAGCTTTCCAGATCGAGATGGATGGCAGGGCGGATGAACTACCTTCAAAGAGGAACAGACAGCCGAACGTTCCAGACATCGTTGGTTTCGGAAAACGAGACTTGATATTCAAGATACAATTTCATGAGGAGTAAACAGGTTGATGCAAATACTTAGTGTTGTAAGTCCCCTACTAACACCCTGAATTCGATCTTGGTTCCTTCCCCTTTCTGTTATTGTTAGAGTATAGCTTAGCCTTTTACCTTCCCCTTACACACTAAAATGAAAGTTAAAAAGTAAAAAACGGAAACTCCTTTCTCGATATAATGACTGCCTGGTGTCCGGGCGCTTAGCTTTACATATACCAAATAAAACGTTGGAACCCTGTGAAAGGAAAAAAGGAATCTTATGGAAAGTGATACGTATCAGCCCGGTCGGCGATGTAATTTCTAAAATTAATCTTAATGACTAAAAGTGAATGACAAGATGACATTTACGGAACAAAAGTCTAACTAACAGGAAAAGAAATAAATATAACTGAAAGAAGCTATTCCTAATTAAGATAAACTTAAAAAAACTTACCTGAATAATGCCGTCCTAATGAGAGGCTGATCTGGTAATAAAATATAAAAAAGAGATTTAATTATTATTACAGAGGATCGTTTTTAAAGAAACAGAAATAA
This sequence comes from Rhysida immarginata, assembly GCA_023313115.1. Taxonomy (NCBI): domain Eukaryota; kingdom Metazoa; phylum Arthropoda; class Chilopoda; order Scolopendromorpha; family Scolopendridae; genus Rhysida; species Rhysida immarginata. Next base: position 298,505 of record JAHWFO010050927.1, on the reverse strand, counting down.
GTGATCTAAGAAATGAGAATCAAAGCCATTTACCTGGAAAATCCAGAAGTTCTCTATATGGAAAAGTTTAAACAAAGGAAGTATAATGAACAGATAAATAAGATTTGAACAGGGTGGTGAACAATAGGTGTGATTGACAATAGAAGACTGTAGTATTGCATATGAAATTTTGAATTTATTATTGATAAACAATTTCTCTCTCTACAGGTTGACCTATTAAAGTTATATTGTTTTTTTTTTTTATTTTTTTCTGAACGCCCGGTGGCGACAAAAGAACCTTCTAGGATAGAAGCATTTCGTGCGATGTTCTAAGAATTGTGACGCCAGGCGATTCCTTTGTAAGAAATGAAGAAGCTCCGCAAGAGGTCCCTAGTCGACGCCAGATAGAAGCGTAGGATGCACGACTAACAAGGAGAAGGCCCCAACGAACAATCGAGTTTTTTGATGCCCTTTGGTAGGATGGTAGTCTGATATATCCTTTTCGTAAAACCAAGTCCGCAGCCTCCAACGTGGCCTTATTTTCGAGAAAATCCCTTTTAAAGTCTGTGTTATATAACTAGTGTAAACTGTACCCTAAGATCTCGAGTTCGAATCCACCCGTGTTAGGCTTTGTTTTTTTTTTTCTTTTAATGTTTTATAACTGTGCTATCGTCCACTTTTTAATATATTTTTCTGTTATAATGAAAAAAGTATTTTTAACAAGTAAGAGCAATAAGGAACACATTTTCAACTAATTATGTTAATATCTGTTATAAAAGTGTAAATAATTCATAAACATATATCGATTTTAAAGAGAAAACAAATTTTTTAATGTTTAACTTTTCATTTCTTCTTATGTTCAGGTTTTGATGTCTTTGCTTCTTGCCCATATTGGGCGCTATAATAAAATAACATAAAATAATCGTTTTCACAAATAATTTCAAAGTTGTAGAATATTTACAGTTAGGCTTGTCGAATACAACGTGCTGGATGGTCTTTAAAGGCAGCGTTATAAAAATTAAAACAAAAAAAAAGTCAATGCGTGGACTCGAACCCACGATCTCGTCATTCGTATGCCACGACGTTACCTATTCAGCTGCCGCTGTTGTGATGATTGCCGAGGTACCGTTTACACTAGTTATATAACACAGATTTTAAAAGGGATTTTCTCGAAAATAAGGCCACGTTGGAGGCTGCGGACTTGGTTTTACGAAAAGGATATATCAGACTACCATCCTACCAAAGGGCATCAAAAAACTCGATTGTTCATTGGGGCCCTCTCCTTTTAAGAAACAAGAAAAGGATCAAAAAGTAATAAACACATAGTGAGATAATATTAATGGCTCAATAGTTGATGATCGGAGTCACTTACCTGATAAAAGGAAAATAAACAGACGAGGCATTTTGAGCTTGTTGGCTGGCTGGACATTAGTTAAAGTATAACCTGCGTCTAACAGTGAATGACTCACAAGCAGGCTGCTCACAAGAGGACGATTCTTCCCTCTCTCTGACAATTTTAAATTGGAACTTTTGACTATTCTCTGTAGTTCATTTGAATCGATTGTTTTCGTCAGACTTCTGGTAGTCGTCTACGTAGTTGATTATTTCTAGTTTAATCATTTTCTTCTTTCAAGGGGCTGACTTTGAAGGAGTTACCTTATCCACAGAACTCACCTAGGAATCCGTGGGAGGAAAGGGCTATGATGAAACTTATCATGAATCAAGAATTAAGTAAACTTATTGGTTAATACCGGGTGGACAAGAAATAATGTGAGGTGTTCAGAGCTCGCTAGCGGGAATTCTATTAGGCCAAATGCAGTACATTTTGGTGTATATACTTAGTGGAACATGCACTTTTGATTTCTGCAAAAAAAAAAAAAAAAAAAGTACCAAAAGTCGCCATAGGGGGCGCTTATTTCAAGAAAACAATGAATACATTTGCATAAGCGCGTTCCGTGTTGAGCAATCATGACAATAAAAGGCAAGGCTGAGGATTTCCCATCATTCACGAACGAATGGCCTGACGATAACGCTTACTCTGCCTAACCGGGCGTTATTAGTCAAGTTGTCTTATCAGAAGAGAAACAATGCAAGTGCTGCCCTTCGTGAATTCCGGCGATTGAAAACGTTACGAAGAGGACCGACGAGCATAACTAACTTACGGAAAATGATTGAACGATTTGAATCTACCGGAACTCTAGGAGTGCAACCAGGCTGGGGACGCAAACGAATCAGGCAGCAACACATTGAAGAAGTTGCAACTGCTGTTGTGGAACAGGAGATGACTACTGTGCAGGGTACCAGCAGTGCACACGCAATAGCACGCCAAACAGATATCCCATATTCGGCGGTGAGGAAAATATTGCATAAGATATTGACATTTTATCCCTACGTATAAACTCACACCTGTTCAACAAATGCTTCCTGGAGATGAACGTACCCGAACTGACTTTTCGTTGAAATTTTTAGCACGTATGGAAGTGGATGATGCATGGCCATGGCAAATTTTATGGAGTGATGAGGCACATTTTTATTTGAATGGTGATATCAATACCCACAACTGTCGTATTTGGGCTGCATCAAATCCACAAATGTGTCTGCCAACTCCTATGCATTCACCGAAACTAACAGTATGGTGCGACTTTACTGCTTCTTTCATCATCGGCCCGTACTTTTTTGAAGAAATCCGTCCCCGTGGACCGGTGACTTGTTCCGTCAATTCTGCCAGGTAAGCCGATATGCTTGAGAATTTTGTGATACCACGATTGCAGGAAAAGGGTTGTCTGGATTCTTCCATTTTTATACAGGATGGTGCGCCACCGCACATCGGACGTCAGGTGCAGCAGATCTTGCGAGAACGTTTTTCAGACAACAGAATAATTAGTCGTGCATTTTCCATGGTATGGCCATCCAGGTCGCCTGATATCAACCCTTGTGATTTTTGGTTATGGGGATATTTGAAAAGCCTTGTGTATCAAGCACATGTTCCTGACCTCTCAACCTTAAAGGATCAAATAACGTTACATATCAGACTAATTAATGCAGATATGCTGCGAGCTGCCGTAGAAAATGTCGTGTACCGCATGCAGCTATTGGAACAGCACACTGGTGGTCATATTGAAACACATTTGTAATTAAAATAAAACATTGTTTATTGTTGTTACTAAAGTTGGTTTGTACGGTATTTGTTCATTTGACAATTAGGTATTCATTGTTTTCTTGAAATAAGCGCCCCCTATGGCGACTTTTGGTACTTTTTTTTTTTATTTTTTTGCAGAAATCGAAACTGCATGTTCCACTAAGTATATACACCAAAATGTACTGCATTTGGCCTAATAGAATTCCCGCTAGCGAGCTCTGAACACCTCACGTTATTTCTTGCCCACCCGGTATTTTGGTGATTCACTGTTAATAGATTTTTTCCCTTTTATTTTTCTCCTTAGAATCCTTACATTAGGAGGTCTCTGTGCGGGAGGTGTTACGAAAGTGTCCACAGGTTACGTGACCATTCCCTCCTACCCTTAATCCATTAAAATACCTATTTTACAATATACACAAGTTTACATTTAGTACACAAGATCCTGAGACTCGGAGGGGTTCCTATGATCCTCCTTTTGTGTTTTGAAAATTATTTAAAGTGTGCTGTTTTTTTAAAGCTTGGAGTGAAGTATAGTTTACTTTTGGAGTAAGTTTTTGTTTTCAGAACCAGCGTATGTACCCTTGATGATGCCCGAACCACTGATGGGCCTTGCCCCTATTGAAGCCCGCAGGTAGTTTCCAGAATTTAGAGGAAGGGGTCTTCCATTTGGCGTCCCCGGGTGGGAATCATTAATCTGGCTTATGCTAGATTACCGAGGGTACCGGTTCACAAGGTAGTTGAGATGTGGTGGAGTGTGTTGCTGTTGTGTGTGTAAGTGCTGTGTGTGTGTAAGGGCTCTGTGGTGCAGGATGTTGGATGGGGCTGCATGTTTGAAGCTAGTGGAGGGCCTCGAGCATCTCGTCCGCGAGATCAAACACATGCTCCTGGCGAGGGAGCTGGTGGAGGTAGTTTAAGTGGTGTAGGTGGTCTTAGGCTTTCTTGTGGCATGGGAGATAAGGACAGTGAACTCACGCAGGGGCCGGGCTACCAAATTGTTCGGAACTCCGCAGTGGAGTCCAATCTTGTGGAGGGTCATGATTGGGAGGCAAGCAACCCTGGTAGTCAGGTGTGTACACGTCTGGAGAGGGGGCATAGAGTGATGGTGTCAGTGGCAGGCTCTTGATGTGGGAACCGTTTTGGCCCCTTCACTGTTGTGGGCCAGGTATCCCGCACGTTAGTTAACCTTAAGGGGGTCCAGTTTGCTCACAGGGCCAGAATCCTGGAAGTACAGGTTCCAAGGAAGCCCTGCGGTACGAGGAATGGGGCAGGCTGGCAAAGCAGTTTGCCGATAACGGCACTTGTATGCCAGCGGGAGGTGTGGACATGAGCTGTCTCAAAAACGCAGGCAACGTTTATAGCGTGAGCAGTGGCGTTTATCCCATCTCCACATTAGAGAGGCCCCAAGTACCTGCGGAAAGCCATTCCGGACTCGTGCTAGGTGACGTTGAGGGGCGAGTTGTTAGCGATGAATGTGTCCAGGTGGATGGTGTGCAGGGTGATGTGTCAGTGCCACACTATGAGAAGGTGCCTGGAAGCGAGGGAACTGTTTCCAGTGGCCAGGATTCCTGTCCTCTTGAGCGTGGGCGATGCATATATGTCCTGTTGCCGTGGATTGTATAAGGCTAGCGAAGATGGCCCAGATGTACAGCCTGAGAAACCCGTGGATTAGGGACCTAGATCGGGTATTTCCGATGAGGCCACAATAGCAGTCGCATTGCTGGCACATACAGGATATGGAAGCATGGCGACGCCGATGGAGGAGAATCTTGATGGAAACACAAGAAGCGGGCAGGAAAGTTCACCTGTAGATGGGCACACGAATGAGCTTACCACTCGCATAAGTAAAGGGATGTGCTCGACACGGAGTGATGGCACAGGGAGTCGTGTTATGTGGCATTGCACTGTGTTGGCAACACAAAGCATTCACGCAGTGTCTGCTGGGGGTGCCTAGGCCATGGGGATTGGAATCGAGGTACCTGATGGGAGCAATATTGGGAGTGAAGAGAAGGAGCCCATAGTGGAACGTGACTGTAGTCATGAAATGGTGTCGGGGAAGAAAAGGAAAGCTCGCAGCGGGCTCAAACACCGTCCAAAAAAAATAAGAATGGGGGTGTTCAGGTGGCCGGTGCCATTAATGGTGGGGGAAATAAAATTACACAAAAACCCTGAAAAGGAAAATGGTCAGGGGTACACGTGGAAGGGAATTGTTCTTGTTCGAGTTCTTGTTTGGTGGAAAGACAGAGTGGGGAAAGTGGCCCACATTATGGTTTCTTCCGGGATCCCACAGACCGGGATCCCGGAATGCATTAATCTCGTGGCGCTCTGGAGGAAGCAGGATCAAATGGGCTACTGCGACCTCTGATAGAATACAGGTGGTATTTTAACATAAATGATCGGAGTTTGTTTTTTTTGTCTTCTGTCGGGCGTATCTGTCCGTTAGGCCCGGCAGAGGGTATTGTTTTTCATGGAGGTAGTTTTTTCCCCGTTGCACGTAGGTGTTTTGGAAGTCACTGTGCGTTGTTTATTTTCGGAGTGGGTGTTTGTGTATTGTTTTGGGGTTCGTTTGTTGAGTGTTAAGCGTCGGCTGTAAGTTAGTCAGGTGCGTGTAAGTGCACGCGTGCGTGGTGATTGTGCTGGTGTTCTGTTGTTTTGGTTGCGTTTAAGAGAGTTTTGTTGGAATATACTGTTTGTTTTATTCAATCGCCGTTTATTGATCTGTGTGGGGGGTGTTTGTTTAGTAATTCGTTTTAGTGTGTCGTGATAGGCGTTGTTTGGTGTGCGAGTGCGCGTTTTCAGGTGTTTTACGTGTTTGTATGATTGGCGTTGTGCTGCGTCGTAGTTGTCTTTGAATGTTTTGTTTTTTCCTTGGTGCAGTGTGCAGCTTTTCCTCGTACTTTTTAAAAAAAGTATTAAAATCGTTTCCGATATATGATTGTTTTTCGTTGTTTTTATTTTAACGTTAAGTTGCATGTCCGTTGCCGCCTTTAATAAAAAATGGTAGCTTTCATGCATTGTTGGGGCTGTCATCGTTTTCTCCGAGATGATGATGACAGCCTTCTTGGTAATTGTTATGACGCAGTGTGTTAATTCTGAGAATGATTCTCATGGAAATATTGTAATATTTTTTGAGAAAAACATCAGACGAGTGAGGACGGGTGTTGCAAGGGAACTAAGTTGTTCGAATGATGGCAGTCATGTTTGCTCTTCGGCTATTTGTAATCGGTAGCGATGTTATGTGTTTACGTTAACGGAACTGAAGGTTTTTAAATTAAAATCGAACAGTGCAGCAATTGTGACTCCTTTTAGTTGATGCATGTTGGCAATTTTTAGCCAGAAAGAGGAAAAAGCGCTCAGGAGCAGTGAACAATATTATCAACGGCAGCATTGAGAACTCCTGGGATAAATGTTGGGCAGGAAAGCCCGCATCCAGCCCCTACTATATGACGACAGATTTGGCGAGTGATATTATTATTTCACAGATTTCTGCGAAGGGAAAGCCACCTCAAGTTTCCGCATCGTTCACCGGCGAAGTTTGAATAAGTCCCCCCCCCCCCCAGAAAACGTTTGTTCAGCAAGTCCAGGTGTACCTTGTATGTGTGTAACGAACGGCAAAGAAGAGTGTATTTGCTTAGTGCTTGGCTGTTGAGCTATCTTTGCCTGGAATTGGATTCTTCTAATTTTAAGTCATACTAGTTTTAATGCAATTATTGGCTAGTAAATAAGTCTGCCAAGCGATGCTTGATTTTGATGTCATATGTGAGGTGTGCGGTGTGTTAAAGTAGAGGAGGGGCTTACAGTTGTCAACGTGGGCAGCCGTGCTTTGGAACACTGTTTGGTTGTGTTGACTTGGTGGTTGCCTGTGCCACGTGTGGTGTAAGGACCTGAGAGTGGGCGCACCTCACCTGTAAATGGGACCACAGGGGTTCCTGTGATTCTCCACTGACCAAGTGTAAAAGGATCACACAACGCTGGTTTGCGTAAGAATTAGAGAATATTTGAAAGCCTGTGTTTTGGGGAGGTGTGTCCGATTCAAAATAAGCCACTGGTCAGTTGTCCCGTCCCTAAGGGGTTTCCTGTACAGTGTCGGCTTGCAGCCTATGCAACAATAATGTGTGAGCTTGAGCTCCTTGGTCCCACATTTAAATTGCTGGAACCGCACACCTCAGAAGGCCCATGGGTGTGACTTACTCACTAGCTGTAATGGTACGAGATATAGATAAACGTAGCTTAGGTGATAGTCTGAGGGGCCCCTTTTTACATGCTGGCTCAACCACATGTAAATAATTTGATGTAAGTATTATAGTTGTTAATTCTATTCTGCCAGTGCACTGTTGATATGTATTTGGATGCATGTTTGTGTTTTGGAAATTATTAAAAGTGTGCTGGGTTTTTTTTAATGCTTGCAGCAAGTTTTTAATGTTTTTTCTTTTGGATTTTTTGTTTTCATGACCAGCGCATGTACCCTTGATGATGCCCGAACCACTGATGGGCCTTGCCCCTGTTGAAGCCCGCAGGTATTTTTCATATCGTAGGGTTGATCTAGTGGGGGGTTCATCACAGAATGCTTTCTTTTGGCCACAGACTGGCAATCATTACTCGCAACTATGATCGACCAACCAGCTATTAGATAATTTTGTGTCGCAAATCCTGCTAGGTTACGAGCATTATTTCCCTCTCAAATTGCCGAACCAGACAAAAGACCGTTTGTCTTCGATTCTATGTCCTTGGTTAACGCCTCGACTATTATGTGATATAAAAAGAAAAAATGCTTCATACTTAAAATTTCGAAAGAAGCCTACCCCAGCACGGTGTAAAGAATTCAAAGATTACTCTAAGTATGTAAAGAGCACTTTAAATCGTGCTAGGCATAAATACTTTAAAAATTTGTTCCAACGACTATCATCTTCAAAAAATAACTGACAGCAATTTAAGAACTTATCGTGTGGTACCAATATATCCAGTGCTCCTTTTAGCCATCTGGAGAAGATTACCACTGTTGAGCTGACTGATTTTTTTGCTCCCCTCTTCTGCATTAAATCTATCGAGGGAGTTACTCGATAATGTAGTCAGTGTCCCAAGTTCTCCCCCGTGTTTTTTTTGCCATACCAGCCTCCGATGAGGAAGTCTACAGTATTATTACTCAATTGAAGACGAATATTCCAGATCCGTTAGGTATGCGTTTTGATATTCTTAAAGCAGTCAGTCATGCAATTACGCAGCAGCTTACGATCATGTTTAAGAGTATGCTAGCCTCCGGTGAATTTCCATTTTCTCTATAACTGGCGAGAGTGACCTCGATCTATAAAAAAGGGAACCCCACGCAGTATGGAAATTATAGACCTAATTATAGTGTTGCCAACAATATCAAAGATTTTAGAAAAATTATTTTATGTGCGGATCTCCCAGTACATATCCACAACCAATTTTATTAGCCTTACTCAGCATGGATTTATTCCTGAGAGAAGTGTTGATACATCTTGTTTTGATCTTTTGGAATTTGCAGCTAATGAAATGGATGGTATTAACTATGTTGCTGCTTTGTTTATCGACTTTGCAAAGGCATTCGACACCGTTTCTATTCATCTATTGGTTAGGAAATTAGCTGCGTATTATAACATACGTGGGCTCCCGTTAACCTGGATCAAGGATTTTTTTCCAAATGGCAAACACTTTTTAACACATTCGGGTGTAGCATCTAGCATTGTTATTAGGAACTTAGGGGTGCCACAAGGCTCAATTGTCACTTTTATTCTTTTATCTTTTTATCAACTATCTCCCTAATTTGTGCAGTCCTTCGAAAATGATGTGGTACGCTGAAGACGTTACCGCATTATTCTCCGATTTCGATCCGAATAAATTAATATGGACTATTAACGTAGTGCTACAAAAGATACCCCCTTGGAGCCTTGAAAATCAACTTGAGCTCAACGCTATAAATACTATGGTGATTTTTTTTCATCAGCGTAATAAGTTAATTTGTTATGGAGACCGTTTGATCTCCATGGTGAATACGTTCAGACACTTAGGTTTAGTTTTGAGTCACAATCTTTCTTGGGACCCGCACATTGATAGTATGTTAAGATAAACTCCAAGCAAGGGCTGATCTCCAGGTTATTCTATTTACCTCGTAACATTCTAATGCTGTTAAATAATGCCTGGATACATTCCAATCTTTTTTTTTGGATTACTTTTTGGGGATCAACTACTTCCTATAACATGGCTAGGTTGCTTAAGCTGCAAAAATGGTTTTTGAGGACGACACTGGGTATTCCCAAGTGATTTCCTGTTTCTCACTACTTCAAGTCGCTGAATATTCTAACTGTTCATCAAGTTTACAAAATACAGATAACTTTATTCATATATAAAAAACAACTAATTCCTTAGTTCGCTTAACAACACCTATGGCTATACAGTTTAACCAGGATATACATAATTATCCCACTAGGCAGTAAAAGTATGCCTGACCTTCTCCAGATCAAACTATCGCAATATGTGCCCTTTGCACATTGGTGTTAAAATCTGGGCTGCTACCCCTATAGCCATTTCAGCTCTAGAGCCTTTAAGGGCACTCAGAAGATTTATTATTAACTTCGTAACTATTACATTTATTTTTTCATATTACGATTGGTGTGGACAAAATTTTCTGCAGAGAACTTTATATCCTTTTCGCAATAGTTTTTATAGGTCTGAAAATGCAGGTAAAATATAATGTACGAGCTATGAGTTATGTTATGCCCTTTTCTAATTTTAATTTTATTTTTTGCTTTTTTGTGGTCTGGAATGTGACCCCGATATTTCTTTGGGCGCTATATTTCTGTAGAAATGTGTAGTTAGGAATTTTACTGCTGTTTTATACTTATGCGCATTCTGTTGAGATTTCTTTTTTGGACTTATTGCGTGAGTCTGTCCCTTGTTGGCCATTTGATATACCATACCTAGTCTATATCGTCTATTAGTATTATAAGTGCAGAATTTGTATTTACTTTAATTTTTACTAACCCATTATTGGTTGCATTAGTTTTAGATATAACCCCGAGGCTTCACATGTTGGTCTACAACCATACCTGGCCTAGTTGGGTATTATTGTACTAGTAATTAACCGAAATAAAATAAATAATTTTTTTTCAAATAATATTACTTGTTGATATTTAGTTGCAAAGACCTTCCTACAAAATCAATCAGTGACTTCTGGTCCACTGCATCCATGTTACAAGTATATTTATAGACATCCATTGTTACAATAGAGATCCAACAAAGAGCTCCCATTCGCATTAAAGTCAGGATCACCATTACTCCCAATCATGCTTTTCCAAATTTGGTCATCAGCTCTTACGTGTGCATTGAGATCACCCACTAGGATGACAGAATCTGCACTCCCTCTCCTACTGAGAGTAGCATCAACTTCATCTAGAAAGAGCAGGTACTATATGACTGCATTCAGAGCATATGCAACGAAACGAGAGAGAGAGAGAGAGAGAGAGAGAGAGAGAGAGAGAGAGAGAGAGAAAGCCATTTCCTCATATGAAGCCTCAGGAGATAGTCTTCCACCTAAAGGGGTCCAATCTGAAACCATCTGCCAGCCAGGGTCCCCCTTCCCACTTGAGCAATCATGCTTGGGTCTACACCTGAGTAGAAAAGCATCCACCCTCCTAGGGCAACAGTTCCTGAACCCAGGCGTTTCGTAGAGGTAATACCTACAATAGCATGATGGTAATATTTTTCAAATTTTTCTCCACATACTTTGACAACCTATCATCATGCCTATTTTCCTTCTTTCCCAGAACATTTTATCATCTAGCTCAGTAATGACTGCTGAAATACGGCTCAATACAATGCAAAATCGGTTCAGACATGGGTTTTGCTTGGCTCTATTTCTTTCAGTCTAAATTTTATAATTGCATATTTTTAATTAATGCTTTTATGCTTTAATGTATGTACTTTTGATCTTACAAAGTGGATATCTTTTTCTTTTTTAAATAATTTACTCTAATGGCAAATGCAATGATCATACATTGACTTCTCACCAGATACTATGTTTCCATTTTTATTCTGTTTCATCATGGAAAACAAAAAAAAAGAATGATAGCTTTAATATTAGGTAACCATAAACGTTTTTGCAGTTTTTAGTTCCGGAAAACAAAATGATGTACACGAAAAGTAGTGTATCGCTAGTCCCCAAAGTAATCCCCATTGGCATCTAGCACCTTCTGCCAACCTGTCTCCAGTTGATCAATCCCCTGGGTGTAAAACTTGCCGGTCTTGGACCCAATAAGTCCGTGAGTGCCTTTCGTATATCATTGGTGTAGGATTTTCCACAAAGATAGTTGTCCAGAGAGTGGAAAAGGTGATACTCCATTGGAGGGAGATCTGGTGACACAAAGTTTCCCAGCCAAGCTGCTCTATGGTTTCCCTAGCCATCCGTGCCACATGGGGCCGGGCATTGTCATGAAGGAAGAGTACCCCTTTGCGATTCACCAATGCTGGCTCCTTCTGCTGCAATGACTGCTGCACATGTTCCAACTGCTGGCAGTACAGGTCCTGAATAGTGATAGTAGCTCGTAGTGAACCATTTGGCGTCTAGTCCACCAGACACACTAGACTACGGGGTTCATCAGAAATGGCAAAATCTCCCACTTGAATTTCTGGAACCAATGCCTTGCGGTGTATTCATTCACAGCATCATCCCCAAACGCAAGACACATTCGGCGACTTGATGCTGCTGCTGATAAGCCCATCTTGAAGTCATAAAGCAAACAACACCTAAGCATCTCCTTCGATACATTCATGTGTCTTCACTTCTGCACGAGATGTGACTGATGTGAATGCCCAACAGCCCTGTATTTATACAGGCTAACCTTCCTGCTCCCCCCTGACAGATTTTGGACCACACTGCACACTCATTTGCATATCCTCTATCACTTCCTTTTATGGCAACATAAAAACGGCAAGAACTTTTGTGGTTACCTAGTGTTTATGATACATAACAGCAAATACAATTTTTTCATTAAAATGAATCTTGATGGTTGTAAAAAGTGCAAAATGAAATGTGCAACCACATCCAAATTAGAATATTAGAAAATTTATTAAGACTATTACATGTTAGAATGAAAATTAAGCACTTTAAAAGAAGTATAAAAAGGGAATATACAAAAATTTCAAAAATTATTTAATATGCTTAAAATATAAATTCACATTGTTGATTAAAAATAGGTCTGCATTAATATTAATGATATTTTTAATAAATATTTATATATTTTCAAAAATTCTTTACAAAGTTTCATCATATAAGATACAGCAATCTTAATAATTAAATGCAAGCAAACTTAATAATTACTATCCATATTTCAAAATAAGACTTTGGTTTCACCATGCTTCAAAGTAATAAAGGCTTCTGAAGGGAGGCCACCACGGCTTAATGCTTGCTGTAAATGTTCTTTTGGATCCAGATAGTGCTACATCATAAAGAAATTAATAAACAAGTTATAACTGACAATCAGCGATTTTTTTTTAATGAAATTTTTTGTAATGTCAATAGAAAAAAATATTAAGATTGCTTATTAGGTACACAAATGTAATCGTAAAAGCACTGAGAATTCATATACAAACATTGCTTTTCGTTAACTAAGGAAAAATGATCAAGGTTTCCAAAAGTAACTTATAGTAACTCGTACATTTTTTCTAGATGCCATTAACGATACCTTAATTCAAAATCTGACTAATGTTATGGAAAACCTAACTATTGTGTTTTAAAAAATATACATGGAGAGTCAAAAGTCTGTTATCCTCCATACAATTTCAAAATGAGTGGAGAAACAACAAATATATTGCACGCACAATAATCAAAGTTAGGTAGGGGCTAAACAATGGTGGTGTCAAATTTGTCCTTTGACCTCGAATTTTGCAAATTGCAATTTTTAACTGCTACAGGGAGAGAAAAATGTACAATTTTACAGTTGTAGAGCTCAGAACGCTGATTTTAACAAGAAAAAAAACAATGTGACGGAACGTGTGGCATATTTTATGTAATACCGTAAAATCTTGAATACACGCCCGGGCGTC
>JAHWFO010050927.1:219505-249722 GCA_023313115.1 Rhysida immarginata | reverse complement strand
GTATGCATTATATACTTTTTGTATTCAAAACTAAAAAGAGAATCATCTAACGTAATTTTGTCAGCTTGTCCTCCCTAACGTAATTATCACAGTGCTCCCTAACGGCGTTGTGAAAAACCTTCAGTTTTACCTTCAGGAAGTTTTTGAAATTTTATACCTTCAAAAAACCGCAACAAATCTCAAATAAACCTTCAGTTTTGAAGGTAAAACCTTCAACCTGGCAACCCTGTTTTGATCATTCCAGCCTTTAAGTGGACGTTAGTGCCTTAGTCATACTTAGTCATTAGTTAGTGATGACGAGGCTTTACAAGTGGCTATGAAAAAAATGTAAGTAGAATCTCAAAATTCTTTACAGATAAGTGCAATTCCAGTGAAAATTTACAAAACACTGACTCAATATTAACATTTCAGCAATTTTTAACAATGAAAACAATCAACATTCAAAATGACCCTTTAAAATTTTGGCAAAACAAAAAGGTGACAGCCCTCATTTATTCAACATGTCCAAGAAATTTTTCTGTATAATAGCAACTAGTGTGCCATCTGAAAGAGTTTTCTCAAAAGCTGGGAACACACTTACAGCTAAAAGAAATAGATTGGACCCAAAAAGGGTAGAAAAAATTTTATTTTTATCAAATTTTGATGATGTAGAATGAAAAAAGGTCCCTGTGTAATATAAGGTATAAAATTTGTTTAAAATTTTAAATTTTTAATTATTGCATTGGAAATGTAACAATTTTTATTTTTTACTGTGTAATTGTTCTTTAATTTGTGTTTTCAATTTTGTATTATTTAAAAAATTTTGTTTTCTAATTATTCTTTAATTCATGCTCTCTAATTTTTACTTAGGTAATAAATATAAATCTTGGAAAAAGAGTTCAATAAAAATATATTTTATTCGAGTAATAGTCGAATATTTCTTTTGATTAGTCAATGACTATTGTAAGAATAGTCGAATAATAGTCATGACTATCTGATTTTGGATATCGGACAACCCTAGAAGGAGGCGTATACTGTTTCGACATCAATGGTTTCAACAGGATGGGGCTAGGCCTTACACCACTAATGAAGTGCTAGACTTTCTCAATCAGAAATTTGGAAATCATGTCATTTCAAACAGGTTTCCAGATCGATTCGAGGGTGGCTTTCTTTGGCCCCCTACGGGTCCCGACCTAAACTCATGTGATTTTTACCTCTGGGGGTTCCTTAAAGACAGTGTGTTTACTACAGCACCAAGAACCCTAGACCAGCTGCGACAAAGCATCGTCGACTGCTGCACCCTTGTGGATGCAGAAATCCTGGATAGAGTTATGAACAACTTCACCACTCGGCTGTGAGCAGTTCAAAACGTTCGTGGTGGTCACGTTGAGCATATCATAAAGACTTTTCCACGGGAATAAAAACTCCAAACTGCCTAAAATATCATACTGAAATGCTAAGTTTGTAAACACTAATGGGTCAATAAATCATAGTACTGAAATGGTCAGAAATTGACTGAATCACCCTGTACATTTAAAAATTGCTCTAAGCGTATGTGTAGCGATATGATAAAAACTGTCTTAACGAGCAGCACATAATGTACTATTAATTACTTACGTACAATTATTTCATTGGCCTCTGTTTAACGTTCTCTGCTTTTAAGCTGCTCTATTATTATATTATTATTTGACAATTTTTTATTTATTTTTTTATTAAAGAGATGGAGATTAATAACACTAGGCAACAAATTTTCAAAACTTTTTTGCTTCCGATATGAAAATAACCATTTCTTAACGAGTTCAATGTGCTGAACACGAATATGACTGTGAAAATGCAAAATTGGGTCTAGTTTTTTTGTAATCTGCAAAAACAATTGTGTACATAATAAAAAGACTACCAATAGCTCTGGTCAACAACATTTTTGGTACCGGGGAAGATAGGTGTTCTAGACTAATTTAAGCGTGTTGATTCCAAATCTGAATTCCAAATTTCCCTATCACGTCAAGATCTCGAGTTATAAAAATAGTTTAAATTTTAATGGTAGCCAATGTTTAAATGTGACATCATGAGGCTGTTTTTCACCACTGAAACTTAACATCCTGACGTGATAGAAAAATTTCAGATATGGAATCAGCACACTCAAATTAGTCCAGAAAACCTACGTTTGTCAAAGTTGCAGTTCTACTGGATAAATATACACGTTGAAACGTAGAAAATGAACTATATTAAATATCTCAAAAACTAGAGCCAATTTGAAAAATCTGATCTCATATTCGGAATCAGTGCAAAAAATTTACCATAAAATGAATTTTAAATGATTGGTAGCAAAATGTGTGTTGACCAGTGTAATAAGATGTGTTGTTTACCATCATATTTTGACGGATTCATCTAGTGCATAATTAATTGTTATGTATTGGAGATGTTCCATTCTTGCTCCAAATACATATAATAATCCGAATACATTGTTGATTATTAATAATTATTCAAATAATATTTAGTTCTAATAAGAAAACAATGTGGGTCTTGTGATAAAATCACTTTCCGGAATATAATCCGGGTCTGCATCAGTATTATAACTTTAAAACTAAATGCACTCATAATGAAAAACTAAGCCACAAACAAACAATATCAATATACCCTCACGAGGCTAGATTGTACTGAAGTAAACAAAGGAAGAGAGCCAAGCTGTTGAGTGCATGAACGCCCCTAGCAGCCACAGAGTGAACTGCATTCGGCATTCGCCATATGGAGCCTGTTACAGCTCCTTTCCTATTAACAACTTCTGGAATATTGGTTGGAGATGTCCCGTTCCTGTACAGAATGAAAGATAATATTTTTCTTCATATCTTTCAATGTTGTGATGGGACATGTGTAATATTTTCTGTAATATTACATATGGCCTGCTACTACAGATATGCTCTTATAATTATGATGCAACGTTCCTTTTGCTATTAGTTATGGCGCCGCTTATGTTGAAATGTTCAAGGACACATGCTTGTGATGACCCAACTCCAATAAACCATAATGCACTCTCTATTATGCACGCTAAATTTCCTAATCTGTAATCACAACCCACAACTAGCATACAACATAAATAATCTAAGCCTGTACTTGTTACAAACTAAATCAAACTCCAACTGCTCCAATACTACCTTTCCGCTTGTAATTGCTAATCTAACCATAAATCTTATGCAATACCAACAATGTTTTTACCCTAGTACTTACCTGTGCTGTGATCGTATAGAAATTACCCTTTTAGCTTCAAACAGGACCATAACAAATACCCTGGCAATATTCCTCAAAATGAATGGAAATACTCCTCCTCCCGTGCTTAAGTTAAAACCCAATTAAACCTTGGCTTACAATTAGCACCACCAATTTTTAGGATAATCAAATAAAAGATTTTTATTTTAGCAAAAAATAAAGATTATAGACAAACAGAAAAAAATTATAAATAACTTGTACTGGATATTGAATAATGTAAACACAAATTGGAAGCAAACAGACTGATAATAAAAACAATTTAAAATAAAAATTTTGAAAAAGTTTTGATCTGCTATTACCATTGTGACATATGAATATGTCCCTACGGATATAAACCCGTTTATATCCGTGTGGATATATTATTTTATGTAAATTTGTTTCAAAATTAAGGGAAAACGGGTAGAGATGGAAGGAAATTCAAAAATAAAGGGGGGATAATGAATAATCAGGCTGAGAATTGGAATGAAGGTAGTGAGAGCGATAAAACGAGTAAAATGGCTATTTTCATTCCGTTTTTTTTTTATTTATTAAGTGTTCAGATTTATATATTGGCAATTCGCTGTAGGTTTAAAAGAAGGGTTACGAACCATCAGGAAATAAGGGAAGGAAATTTTTTCTTTGATGGGGGGGGAGGAGAGAATCGCGATAGGAAGGGAAGGGAAAATAGAACAAAGGGGTAGAGGAAATTCAGGGAAACGAAAAGTTCAAGGTTGGAGTTCCTTTGCATAGAGAAAAGAAAATTCTAAGAAGGGAAAAGGTATTTCTTTTCTCGGAAAGAGAAATAAGGAAAGAAAAGAAGCAGATGAAATGTAGCAGTAGACAGAAGCAGATGAAATGTAGCAGTAGACAGAAGCAGATGAAATGTGGTAGTAGACAGTAGCAGATGAAATGTAGCAGTAGAGAGAGGCAGATGAAATGTATAGGAGAACGAGTAGTGTGCGTTAACAGTCGACAGTGAGACGAAGGAGATGACAGAGAGTAGTAAACACACAGCCAAGAATATAGCGACGAAAGGAAAAACACCGTCCGAGCATCACTAGGAGAACGGGGCGCTCTTCTAGCCAGAACGAGCGGATGACATCGGTATAGCCGGCGACCAAGGGGCAGGCGAGGCGCAACAGGTGGCCAGTATACCAGGGCCATAGCCGAGAGCGACGACCGATGCGAGCGACGAACGGAGAGATCGCCGGGAGAGAGCTGGACCAACACCGGTAAGCTGGAGCCGTACGTAGCGTAAGCACTATTACTCGGTGGGGCAGGACGGGGCGAGAAGGCGTATCTTGTGGGTTCTAGCAAGACGATTCTCGAGTCCTGAGCCGGTAGTAGTGGCTAATACGTGGGACGGTTTCAGCGGACCCTGTGTGTCGGTGGCCAAGGATCAGCGAGCAGCGACAGGAGAACTAGTTACGTGGACAACACGGCGGCAACCTTGCGGTGGTGATACGACAGGGTCGGCGGAGTTCGACGGCGTCGGAGATTTAGCAACGAAGGAGAAGGCTGCAACGGATCGGCGCAAGCCAGGAGCAAGATAAGAAGATCAGGTAGTGAACATTTTAATTGGGCCCACGCGTGTGAAATAACTTTATTTAGAATTTTGTTGTTGCGAACAGTAATGAATGACTATTTGTTTAAAGAAGAATTAACGAGATAGGAGTAGAATCTAGCCTGTAATCTAAAATTTCTAATGCCAAGGAACTCTAAGACTATTTTGAGTTGATAAAAGGGTTAAGAAAAAAAGGGGAATTTTTATTGCGACAGCAAATTGCCAATTAGTATCTGAAGTTTGTTATTATAAGGGATAGGAAATTGATTAGGCTTTGCCTTGTATGTCACTTTTATTTTCTTTTATATCTGTGTGAGATTTTGTTTTATTATTTAATGCAGCCTGAATACTATTGATTTTTGATTTATGTAGATTAAGTTAAATATTTTTTTTTTTTATTTTTTTTTTTTATATATACCTCCAAGTATGGTGTTACTTTAATTAACCAAATTACTTTTGTTTCTTTTCTTTGATTTTATATTTTTTTTTTTTTTTGACCTGGTAATAAATTGTGAATGACCGTAATTTAAGTTAGTTTCGCTCATTGCCGCCATACAAATCTTCAGCCTGAAGGGGAGTAGATAAAAGCTAAGGGGTTATTATACGATCACGGGAAGGAAAGGAAAAGAGGGAGGATATAATTGTTATTAACGCACTATACGATCACGGGGAAAAGAAAAAAAAGAGGGGAGGACATAAGTAGACGGTAAGTATAGGTAATTATATCAAAAGCGAGATATAAGCATAGAAATTCTCATCCGTCACACCATAAATAAGATTAACTAAATTAGATGCAACAACAATTGGAAACTTTACATAGATTGTGCTCAATCTGGAATGGATCGTTATTCTTAAATTAACTATCAACTTTAGTTGGCGATGCTGCACTGTCTACTTTATTACTATCAATCACTAATGTTCACTTAACAGATCGCAGTTCTAAGCACTAACAAGTTCTGCTACACTTTTAATTTACACTCAACTTTGCGCGCGGGCCTGCTTATTCTATATTTTACTTAGCTTGTCACTCATTTCAGTTGTTCACAAAACTCTCATCACTCGTAGATACTGCGTCGTGGTCCCTCGGCGTCTGCTCCTTTCTCCGTCTATACTCGCCGCCTCTTTTTCTCTCTGTATGGCTCGCTGGATCTCTCTCGGTGTTGCAGTGGATGTCCCTGGATGTGCCTCTGCCACGCCTGCCTCTTATGGTGCACTTCAGTAGAGAAAAGCCGACTCTCGTACGCTATCTCCACACGCCCTCTTGCCAGAATGTGGGGTACGTGTCGTGGAGGATAACACAGGTTCTGTCTTGTGCAGCCTGGAACCTCGGTGCCCACAGATACTGATCCCCTAAGCTGGAGTAAGAACTGGCTAGCTTAGGGGATAATTGTATAATTGATCGCCACTCTTCTCCACTCCCAACTACACAGATCACTCCCACTCTAGTCTGGCCTGGCACAGTGCTCCGCACTAGACAAGTACACCTGTTGCTTGAGCCGCCTTACCCACTGACTGCTGCCGTTCGCTCATGGATCTCGCAGTCTGCATGCTCCTATGTTCTTCTACCTATTTCTCCTCTCCTCCTCGCCATGCATCCATCGGCAGTCTCGGCCGTGCGTGGATCTTTGCTTCCCATAAAACGAAACTTATTTCTCGTCTTCACTGCTCAGTGTCTTAGAGTGGAATATTATCTCTTTCCTTTCGTGTGTGTTCTCTATTGTCTTTTACACTTCTTGACCCAATTTCCGATTGGTCCATTGCTATATTTCTCGGAATTCCTCCTCGGCAGAGGTCGTTGCCATGGCAACTCTGCTCCTTCTTCATTGTTCAAGGTTATTTTCCCGCCAAAATGTTTTTAAACAAAGACACCACGTTTTTATTTTCTCACAGCATCGCCATTGATACAATAAAATAACTAAAATAAATTACTGAGAATAAATTAAGCTCTTTTACCGATATCTAAAATTCAATTTGTTGTGCTTCTTGAAAGCCAAGGTTATTGTAACAAATGCAAGGGGAAAAAAGAATAAAATAAAAAAAGAAAATAGGCATTTCTGTCACTATTCTAGGACGATCTTTTGAGTACTATCCGAGATGCAAAATCTAATAAAAGAAATGAATGATCACAAACCTCCCTTACTTTTCTCTGTCAAGCAAACTAACGAGAACAAACAAAAATAATTTCACACAGACATGCTCGTATCCTTTAAGTCATGTCTGTCGTGGCGGGTCATATGGAATATCAACTGCATAAGCCATATGTCCTGCCACATAATAAAGAGCATATCTGTGTGAATGTCTGTGTAAAACATAGATATTATCGACAGAATGAAAAGCTATGGTAATAACTTTAGTCAAGGAAATCAGTTATAAGCACAAACTCCCTCCCCACGTAACTTATGCTCTGTTCAACGAAAGAAAAACTGGGTGTGTCTAATTAAATTTACGATTTCAATTGTTAGACATTGTTGCTAAGTAAAATTAACAATGTTTAACAATTGAAATTGGAATTTTAACTGGACACGCCCAGTTTTTCTTTCATTGGACAGAGTATAAGCAAAAATGTTGTTTGCGATCAGTTCACATAGAGTTATTTTTTTTTGATGAGTGAAGGGTCCTTAGTGCTGTTTCTATCAATAAAATTGGTAGAGACCTTACAACACAATAAAGGGAGAACAGAGTTACCGACTAGTTTCGCCATTTATTCCCAGCTTTATCAAGGATAACACACTAGAAGCTAAATGCGCTTATATACAGAAATATGGTACAAAGTAAGCAATGTGATTGGATAAAGAAATGACAAAAGTATACAAAGATTGAAATAAATAATACAAAGAAATAATGAATAGTATAAATAAATAATTTCGAAATGTTCGGAAAAGATGCGACAGGCTATAGAAGGAAACAATAGAGAGTCATATCAACTGTATAATGATAAAACAAAATAAATAAAAAAACTAAATTGGGAACAGGAAGCAGAAGCAGTGTGTCATATACTGAAACACGAATCTAAAGGAAGACTAATCTGGTTTTCTATTAAGGCAAGAAATGCAATACATGAAGAAAAGTTCAATAAGCAAAATTAAAACTATTACAGTAAGTCAGATACAGAATCAAAGATAGAGAAAACATCGAAGTCAGTTTGACAATTGAGGAGGAGATCCGGGGAAGACCTTTTAGTTTTAAAAATTTCTATGGTCTCGAGGGTCGCTGTCTTGAACGGGTCGTTGCAGAGGTGGAGAATGGGCATTACTTCATCTTGTGTCTTCGGGGCATGTCCAGTGCAGACTAGGTGGTTAGCGTTGTTGTCGTATCGGCGAACAACAACTAATTGTTGGCGCGCACGATCTTCGTATTTGTTGTGGCGTTTGTTATTGTCTTTATCATTCTCATTGTTTTGTCCCCATTGTTGTCCGAGATGAATACTCTGAATCTCTGGATTCCATTGCAAGCCATTGCTAATGATGTGATGTCCATATCTTACCTGATCGTCGTCGTCTATCGAATGGGAGACCCAGGAAACGCTACCAACAGGTAAACATTAGTAGCGATAAGTTGTTTACGCCTCCCCTCCCACTTCACCGAGTCCCGCATACATAACAGGAATTATGATTGAGAACACTATCCCATCGTGGAATAATATCCAGATGCCGAACAATAATCTCTTCGTGCAATATTCCATGTGAAGAGTGTCAATCCCATCGTTAATTTTGAAGCCACAGCCACCAGAGAACGCCGCTCCCAAAGTCAACTGAAAAGAAGAAAAGAAAGCCGTTCTCAACACAGGCTCCAAGGTCAACCAAAATAAAAGTGAAGCTAAAATAAAAGTGACAGAAAAAAAAGACTTTTACCAAAACTTTACTTACCTTGAAAAAAGAATCCACTATGGCAGTACCACCAGAACTAATGCAGGAGCTGTCCAAGATGATAGCTTCTGCATTACATGTTGCAACCGACATGGCCGTAGCATAGCTGGCGACGGCGACCCTCGCTCCTGGCGCAGAGCGTGCTCCGGAACTCGCTTCTCCACGAACACCCCCATTTACAATACCGCCGTTTCGAATGGACGACAAGACGTCCATCGGGGAATACATTAAGAGATTTGAATGGGTGCTACAGCTCTCCAACATTCCCCTGCCCAATATGTCGCCTATGCTCGAGTACATATGGGTGCAGAGCTGAACGGCATGCTGAAAATTTTGGCCAGTCCCAGAGAACCAGAGTCCATTACTTAAAACGAACTAAAAACGATCTTGACAAACCATTTGGATAGTCCTCGCAACAAATATGTGGAAAGTGTTAAATTCCGAATAGTGATACAGATCCCAGATGAAACAGTGGCCCAGTACGCACTCTGATTGCGGAAGAGTGCTGCCCATTGTCAGTACGGAGATTTAGACCGGATGTTAATTGAACAGTTCTTACACAGCCTTCGCTGACGCGAGACGAGATCATCGCGAAGCAACCGGATGATTTCGATAAGGCGTATGCCATTGCTCAGAGTATGGAAGCAACCTGGGCCATTGGAAAAGAAGTGAGTCAACCCATCACAGAGGACACCAATAAACTTGGGTTTGAGTCCCCAAGCACAAAATCGAACCATTGTGGGAGAAACAGCCAGAAGAATCTCCCAAGCTGCCAAGCGAATGCGAGTAACGAGCGCCGCCGTTCCACAGCCAGTCACCACTCAAAACAACGGAAATAAAACGGTTCCAAAGAAACCATGTGGCAAGTGTGGCGGTCTGCACTGGACAGACACCTGTCGCTTTAAGACCGCGACCTGTTACTCCTGCCAAATGACTGGTCACATCGCAAAAGCATGTCGCTCGAAGACCAAAGGGACGTGTCGTGCTTTACCCAATGAGAATCAGGTACCAGTGGATCGAGTACAGACCCTCAACCAGTTACAGGGGACCTCGAAACAGGAAGCCATCTGCCCAAACCTGATAGACGTGTTAATAGACGGGAAGACTCTGTAATGAAGGTTGACACCGGAGCACCTTGTGGTATCATAGGTGTCACATGTCTACGCAAGGTCAAGCCTCAGATACACCTGCAGAAGACTGAACGGTAATTTCGGAGTTATACTGGTCACCAGGTGCGATGCCTTGGAAAAGTAAAAGTCCGACTTACCATCGGCAGCACCAGCCGGAATATGGACCTGTATGTGGTTGAAGGTAACTCCACCGGACTGATGTGCCACTATTGGATCGCCAATTTTGTTCATGAAATACAGTTCGATAAAATATTCGCACCCATCCAAGCCATCCAGGAGAACCAAGACAAAGGTCTGCTCACCGAGAGACAGAAATACCAATTAGATAGTCTACTGAAAGAGTTCGGCCACGTCTTCCAAAACATAGCAGGAAGCTGAAAGGGCCACCAGCTTCTGTCCACCTTGTGCCAGATGCCACTCCCGTATTTTCCAGAGCAATTGACGTCCCCCTTGCTTTATGGGAACAGTATGCTAAGGCAATAGAGGAGAAGATAAAGGCCAGATTTTACGAAAGAGTCGACTGCTCTGAGTGGGCATCGCCGACTCACATAGTGGTAAAGAAAAATGGAGCACTACGCTTCACGGGAAATTATAAAGCTACGGTGAACAAGCAAATGATCGTGGATGAACATCCAATCCCCAGGATAGAAGATATCTTTAATAAAATGAGAGGGGCTGCATGGTTTACTCACCTGGATATCACCGATGCGTACACCCATTTGCCAATCGATGCCAAATTTCGGAAAGTACTAACATTGAACACGCTGATGCATGGACTGGTCAGACCAACCAGGGTCGTCTATGATGCCGCCAATATCCCAGAACTGTAGCAGCGTCGGATGGAGGAAGTTTTCCAAGATGCGGAGAACGACGTCAACTTCTTTGATGACATCATCGTGTTCGCCTCGACTTTTGATGAACTTGGAGTGTTGCGCCAAACACTACGTCGATTGGAAACCACGGCTTCCATCTTAACCAAAAAAGTGCATGCTCGCAGCCACTTCGTTGACCTGCTTGGGACGTATAATAGCTAAGAATGGTCTGCATAAATCAAATGAGCATATTATCCAAAGAGCCCCAACATCCAAGTCTTTCGAGGAACTCCAACTTTTTCTGGGAAAGGCGACTTACTTTAGTGCCTTCATACACAACCTGTCCCACCGAGCAAAATCACTCCGAGAAATGCTGGGTCAAGACAAGTTCGTGTGGACCAAAGAAGCCCGGAAGGCCTATGAGGAGCTAAAGAACACCCTCATTTCGCCACAGGTCCTCACGCAGTATGACCCCTCTCTCCCAGTCACTCTCGCCACAGATGCCAGCAGCTTCGGACTACAGGCAATGTTAAGTCACCGCCTAGCCAACAGTTTAGAGAGGCCCATAGCCAATGCCAGCCGGTCTCTGTCCAAAACAGAGAGATGGTATCCGCAAATTGAAAACGAAGACCTAGCCATCGTATTGGCCGTAAAAAAATTTTTCAACTATCTGTACGCAATGAGATTCGAGTTGGTCACCAACCACAAACCACTGATTAAAATTTTTCACCCCCATAAATCTCTCCCGACCCCATGCATCAGTCGCATGGCAAATTATGCAGACTATTTGAGCAATTTCAATTATGCCATCGTCTATAAGCCAACCAAGGATCATACCAACGCCGATTATTGCTCACGCATCACATCAATCAACAGGGTAGAAGAATTTGCCGTCCACCAAATTTGCCAATTGCCCATCCGTCCAGAAGACATCGCTAAAGCCACCCGTAGCGATCCAAGACTAGGTCGGATCGTCCAGGAACTTGGACGAGGCCGAGACCTAACCCGCTCCGGATTTAAAGCACCCGAGGATAAATACACAATGAGCGCTGGTTGCCTCTGGTATGAACATCGTGTAATGATCCCACCACCACTACGGCAACCAGTCCTGGATGACCTCCACACTGGCCATCTAGGAATGGGCAAGATGAAAGGACTGGCCCGGCATCGACACCGACATTGAACGCACCGTCAAAACGTGCGCCAAATGTGTGACGACCTCCAGCGCACCTCCCCGGTTTCGAATCCACCACTGGGAGTATCCCAAGGGCCCATGGGAGAGGATCCATGTGGATTACGCCGGACCAGTATCAGGAAAAATGCTTCTCATAATTGTTGATGCGAACAGCAAGTGGGTGGAAGCCAAGGTAACTTCGTCGACGACCGCAACAGCCACCATCCACATACTGGATGAACTGTTCGCGAGATACGGAATACCAACCATGGTGGTCTCCGACAACGATCCCCAATTTGTCACCGACGAATTTACAACCTACCTAAAAATGCGAGGAGTAAAATTCCATAAGTGCACGGCGCCATACCACCCATCCACTAACGGTCAAGCCGAACGTTATGTACAGGCAATTAAGTGTGCATTAAAAGCCATGAGAACCACCCCAGCCAGCTTACGGCAGAACCTAAATGTGTTTTTGGAATGATATAGAAGAGCGCCCTATGCCACCATGAAGGAGTCCCCCGCTAAATTATTCCTAGGAAGGGAATTGTTTACTCGCTTGGATATGTTGCAGCCACAAGACGTAAGCCAGCGAGTGCAAGAGCGACACCAAGCTACGTTCACGCTAAAATTTAGGTCCCTACGAGCAGGGCAAGCGGTGTATGTGTCATCAGGAAGTCCGTCACAAAAAAAGATGGCTACCGGGTGTTGTCAACCGTCGCCTAGGAGATCTTCACTACGAAATGAAGGTTGGTAACAAGAGTTCGAAACGGCACATCAATCAACTGAAACCACGTAACGTACAGCTCTCCAGTGTGTCCCGCATCGACGAAACGAGGAAACCAAGAACTCTTTATCGGGTGCGCTTTACCGTGTGTGCTCCCGAAGCAGCGGATCACGCTGCCACCAAGGTGATCCCCGTTGCGACCGATAATGAATTAACAGTCACGGCAGGAACTCCAAATCCAGTCATTCTGCCGCTCGACCCAAGTAACTCCCCCGAACCAATCGAACCGCATCAGCCAGAAGTGGAGAATGGTGATCCGCCAGCGTGCTCAGACGCAGATGCCACTCGCCATCGACTGAGACGAGACCCAGAATTCCTCTGGCGCTCCGGTTGCACTCGGCAGCCGCCCCAGCGGTATTCCCTCTAGCTTAGTACGACGGGAGGAATGTCGTGTCGGCGAACAACAACTAATTGTTGGCATGCACGATCTTCGTATTTGTTGTGGCAGTTGTTATTGTCTTTATCGTTCTCATTGTTTTGTCCCCATTGTTGTCCGAGGTGAACGCTCTGCATCTCTGGATTCCATTGCAAGCCATTGCTAATGATGTGATGTCCTCTTACCCGATCGTCGTCGTCTATTGAATGGGAGACCCAGGAAACGCTACTGACAGGTAAACATTAGTAGCGATAAATTGTTTACGCCTCCCCTTCCACTTCACCGAGTCCCGCAAACATAACAGTAGTGGGACTTGCAGTCTTTTTTTTTTTTTTGTATGAGAAAATGTGTTCATTAAAGCATACGGTGAAATTGCGGATCAATAAGCCTATATAGTACTTGTCGCAGAATCCACAATTAAAATGGTATACCCCGGAACAGGAAAAGATTTCTGTATTTGCACGGGAAGGTGGGTTTAATGTGCGAAAACAGGGGGTCGAAGAAGGTAGAGATGCTGGGATCGTTAAAACACGTTCCTTTTGTCTAAAAAATTTGGCAGGAAGATCGTCAGAGACAATGAGTATGAAGGAAGGAGCGAGGTTGCCACGGCAACGCCCTTCGCAGGGAGAGGATTCTAAGAATTGGACAGCTAGGCCAATCAGAAAGAAGGCCTAGGAGTAAAGAAACAATAGTGGAACTGGGCAGAGAGAGACAAAAAAAACAGCAGACTTCAACTCCAACTATGGCAGAGAAAGGTTGAACGAGAGAAGTTCTCCTGCAAGTATGAGCCACCAAAAACCAAGCCACAGCCTGGCACAAGGATCAAGTTGGGCCAAGAACAACGAGACCGATCGAACAAGCATGCACGGCAAAGCAATCGTAGGCACACGGCGGCGAAAGGTAAGAGTTGGTTCAAGCAACAGGTGTCCGTGCCCAGCACGGAGCACAGTGTCTAAGAAAGGAGGGAGTGACTGATACCGTCGGGAGTGAGGATAGGCTACAATAAAGTATAGTTTCATCAGCTGTGTCCTACTCCGAGGTAGTTGGTCAGCATCCTTTGGGCACTGGGGCTCCAGGCAACGCGGGGGCAAACCTGTGTCTGGTGATCCACGACACGTACCCCAAAAGCCAGGATAAGTGTGAGCCCCAGTGCCCAAAGGATGCTGACCGACTGTGGAGCCAGACAGCACGAGTCAGCTTCTCCTCCGATCATTCGCAGAACGTCAGACGTGTAATTGCCATCAAGACACATTGATCATCAACGGGAGCTGAACGTCTAGCAACAACACAACTCATCATCAGGGTGCCTACATAGCCAACATCAGAGATTGATCGACGGGATCAAACATAGAACGAAATCAGTGGTCTTGTGAACTCTACAAAAAGAAAATACAGTGATAGATATTTAAGCTGGCCCGAACGTAACTTAACCATCATACAGCAGAGTGTTTAAGGGATTCATGTGTGAAATAAGACTGAGTAGAATTAAAGACATTTGAAGGAAATTAATATAAAAAAGGGACAGTGTTGCCATTTAAATTCAATCTGAATCTGATATTAAATTTTTTTTTTTTGTTATTTAGCTTGGATAACTTATTATATCAGTGTAAACTACAGTATTAGTTTTAGTTAATATTATTGAATTATAACAATTTTATTTTTTTATTTTAAATTTAAATGTGGTTAGTCTCCTTTTAATAGGGAAAATCGTGAAATTAAAATTTAATAAAAACAAAAAAATAAAGTCACCAATCTTGAAAAACGATGAAGAAACTTGTGAGATGGAAGAAAACTTATTATTTTACTTTTTTATTATTACTTTTATACCATCACTAAATTTTGTTTTATATTACTGCTAATCTTTAAATAAAGAGAGGAAAGAAGGAGGTATTTTAAGTTCTTTTAAATGATTGGCGATAGTTGGATGAAGATTATCCGGATGAGAGTCTTGCTTTGAACCAAATTCGAATTCAGGCCTGCTTAATTTTATCCTTCTTTTGGTTTTCTCTCTCCTTCTCCCTTCTAATTTATAGCTTTTGTAAACTTTCTGCTAGCTTAAATTAGTTTAAAGTTTAAGAAATTACTTTACCATCGATGTTTTTTCCGGGAAAAAGGCAACGAGACTCAGAAAGCCACACACAGAGATCTGACATCTCTATGGATGACTTGTTGGACAGTTCGGCTTCTTCCAAGCTCCGTAAGACTAGAGGGAATAAAGGCGATAGTAAAAAGAAAAGTGTGAAGAACCCAAACAAGGATACTGCCCAGAAAAATAACACGGAAAACTGCAAGATGTCATGCCCCCACCACCAGTATTGAAACCTCCACTACAATCACCTATCAACTCGTTACCTGCCTCGACTATTACAGAGGAACAATTATCCATTGCTGCTCGGCTATGGCTGCTCATTTCTATTTCAAAACTGGAACCAGATTCTGATAACAGAAATAACAATAAAACCTCCTCTAACGAGGCAACATCTGTCTCCCATGAAGATAATTTTTCTCCTGGCCTTTTAAGGAAAACAATTTGGTCTCTTACTGGTTCCTCTCCATTACCAAACTAAATTCTGGAAAATTTCTTGCCAAATTCCAGACCAACCAACAAGCTCTCTCTAGTCTCAAATTCAACGATATTGTCCGATTCTGTCTTCATTACAAAATTCCGAAATTTCTAACAACATCTGTAGAATTTATTTATGGTATCAGGAATTCTCTTACGTTAGAAGAACTTCAAAGCTTATCCGACTATGGGAATATTATTACTGACATTAAAAAGTTTGTTCCGCCTTTTCCGGGAGCCCGTTTTCGGAAACTGCTCATTTTCTTTAATACTCCAACTCCGCCAGCTAAAGTTAAATTTGAGCACGAGTCCTTTCCTGTGATATGTCCCCCTCCAAGACCTATGCAGTGTGCTGTGTGCCATAAGTCGGGACACACCAAAACTAGATGTTCTAATTCCCCCTTATGATCAAATGTTTAGCTCCCAATCATGATAGACAGAATTGTAACTCTAGTTTTTTCGTATGTGCCAATTGTAGCAAGAATCACTATTCCTAATACAAGGGCTGCGAAAAATTTAAATATGAAGCTCGAATCAGAATCAAAATGGCAAATATGTATATTTCTTACTATGAGGCTAAAAACTTGTTATGGAGCTGGGCAATGAGCATGCACACTTGTCTCTCTGGTTCATTATCTTTGCACTGAAGTCATTAGAGCCGAATCGTGTTGTGCTTACATTTGTTAGTGATCGCTAACAATAAAAATAAGTATAATAATTTTGAGAAAAGGAAAATTTTGTGAAAAAGTTGGTTGTCACAAATAAATTTGTAAATATAATATATTGAATAATTATTTGGGTAAAAAAAAAAGTTGTTACAACTGGAATTCGAACCGGCCACCTCACACTTTGAATTGTGAGTAGCAACCACGCTGCCGTCTGACCTATCGGATCACTTACAATCAAGGAGGAAAACATTCCCTTATGTATGGTGCTCGAAACTTTAAACCATATTTTTTCAAAATTGGCTGAATAGTGCGCCTTAATATTTAAGTATATTAACATCCTAAAGGTACGCCACAACTACACCAAGTCTCGTATTAAACTAAAATTCCGAGGTCGTAATGTCCCCTTGTAAGACAATTTCTGCGCCCACGGACTGTAAAGTGCGTTCTGTAATGCGGTTTTTGAACGCAAAGAATGTTAAGCCAGCTGAAATTCATTGTCAACTTTTCAAGATTTATGGGGAAAATGTAATGACTGATGGAATAGTGAGAAAGTGGGTTAGGCAGTTCAATGATGGACGAACCAATGTTCATGATGAAGCACGGAGTGGACAGCCTTCTGTTGTCAATGATGATTTGGTTGAAAAAGTGAATGAGAAAATTTGTGAAAACAAATGGTTCACAACAAGAATGCTTTGTAATGCGTTTCCACAAATTTCAAACGATGACGACGTAAAAAACGGTGTTCAGCAGTAGCTGTCTTCACTGGCGACATCTTTCTATGAAGAGAGCATAGAAAAGTTGGTTTCCCACTACGACAAATATCTGAACAACAGTGACAACTATGTAGAAAAATAGTTTAAGAAATGCTCTTTCATGTAAAAATAAATATTGTTTTGAAAAAAATTTTTTTATGTGTTTTTTCCAAACGGTACTTACTTTCCGGGCATGCCTTGTATTCAAAAATTGGATTCTTGTTAGTTTTATAATTAGGCATAATATCTATTATTTTCAAACAATATAAAGATCCCCTTTATTACACATTCAGATTTTTGTTTTGACTTCCCCTTTATCCTATAATTACCTCATTTGCCAAAGGAAATGTACCCCAATGAATGGCAATGCTTTGCTTGGATTTGATATCTTGATGAATTTGTACAGCTTGTTCAGGATCAACATGCTGAGGACTCATAAACCACCTATAAATTAGTAATATATAAATATAAATTAATAATAATAATAATAATAATAATAATAATAATAATATTTAAAAATTTGCCCACATCAGTGGAAGTCAACAAATAGAAATATACAAGGTGATTGCAAAAGACTATCCTAACTTTGTAAGTCTGTGTCTCTGCAACCAAATAATTTAGAGGATCATACAACAAATCATTGTAAAGAGGAAATTCTAAAGTTTTATTTGGATGCTGAGAGATGTTGCTAGGAGCACCTTTGTCATGAAAATGAGTTTTTTCCCCCAAGTTTGCAAAAATATAGAAAATGCATAGCAGAAGACATTCTACGTTAAGTTACCGGTATTGAGTTAGAAAAACTGATTTGGTTACAACTGTTCAACGTGAGTTTTGCTGCAAGAAGCCCTGATCTAACCCCCTGCGATGTTTCCTGTGGGGGTACATAAAAAATGTAGTGAGATTTCAAACGCTGCTAGCCAATACTGACGAACTCAAAACCAGAATGACTGCAGCCATCCAATCTCTAACATCGGATATGCTGCAAAGTGCATGGGATGAGTTTGATTACGAAATAGCTATACAGTATTCGAGCTTCTAGTAGCAGTCACATTGAACATTTATGAACTTATGCTATTCAAAATGAAACTTTAGATTGTAGTCTTTGAATTGAATAATCAGTAGAGATTGTAGTTTTTTGTTTTGTAAATATGGCCATTCAAATTTGGGATACTGTTTTGTAATCACCTGGTATAATTTCATATACAAACCATAGTTCCTCCCATAGTTAATAATTACAATAAGACAGAATTACATAGATGAGATTTCAATTTTTCTTGTCCCATTAAATAGTCCCTAATCTTATAATTAAAATATTTACAGTAATCCTTACATTTCAAGGATACACAATCAAAGATAGTCTTCACAATATTATACACGTGAAATGGATACAGAAATTTATATTCGTGTAAGTGGGTTTCAAAGTAGTATTGCATGTGTTCAAATAAGGAGTCAATATTCTTAATTAAGGATGTAAGGTATTTAATGAAAACAAAAAACTGAAAAGGATCCTGATGATTAAATATGGCATTTACGAGTGTGAATAAAATGAAAATCGCAAAATTGTAATTAAAATTCCAAATTTCACCCCACAGTGTTGTAATTCTGCAGATTTGTTAAAAATGAGTGTTGGGCATATCCGGTAGGTGGCAGAAAAGTAGAGACAAGCAAACAACTTCACAGCAGCAGTTTAAAGATGGCTGCCCCAGTTCAAACATGCACCAAAGAATAACAGTGTTCGGTTATCCAATTTTTGAGTAGGTATGGTGTAAAACCTATTGAAATGACGTGGTGGGCTGAACCATGACTAATATCTAACAATTCTGCAAGTTCATTGTGATGGGACATGTACCATATGTTTGTAAATATTGCAGATGACCTGCCACTCTCATATGCCTTGTACAAAAGAACATATCTGTATTGGAAATAAGATTTTATCAAGGGAGCAGCAAGGGAGGGAAAAGCTATTGTAAAAACTGTATTCAATGATTTTGGGATATAAACCTGCACCTCATAGATTTTACTTAGAAAAGGAAGTTGACACGAAGTGATTTTATTTTATTACAGTCATAAGTTCCAATGGCACAATAAGATGAATATTTGGTAGTATAAGAAAAAGGAATTACAGTTGTACCGCAACATTTAGAGCCCTGAGTGGACTAATCAAATAACAGAAAAAGGGGAGTACGGCTCTTGCTCAAGACCATTGTTGACACGATGATTTATTTCAAATTATTGAATTTTCACTGACGCATTTTGTCTTCAGAGCAATGATTAAATTTAAGTGTTATTTTACAAGATTTTATTTTATTAATTTATGTATTTATTTTATTTTATTTATTCATTTAGTCTAGTTTATTTAATTAATTAATTATTAGCTTTATTTATTTTATTTTTTGTATTTGTTTATCATTTAATTAATGTATTCTTCTTTTATTATTTTAATAAAATTTTAATTATAATATTTTATTTATTCATTTTATTTTTATTTTTCCAATTCCATCAAATTTTTTTTCATTTTATTTACACATTAATTTTTATAGCTTTTTCATTGAAATGCCAAACTGTATAATGCATTTATAATGTGACTGGTGTCAGTGTGTTTTTGTTTTTAGTTTGAGAAAGGATATATGATTATTTTATTTTGAAACTGTTGTGTCCAGAGTTTGTTCAGTAGTTGTAATTGTGTAGAAGAGATAATATAATATATAATATTAGAAATGAAAAAATAAATACAATACTAATATTTTGTTTTTATATTTTGTTTTTATTTTATTTTGTTTTTATATTTCTAGTCTTACTTTGATTGTAATCGTTTTTATTAATTATTTTGTTAATTTTTAATTAGTATTGTATTTATTTTTTCATTTCTAATATTATATATTATATTATCTATTGTATTCCAGGGTTTCTGTGTCTCGTTCTTTTCTCTTATAAATATTATCCATTATTAATTGTGTAGAATGAATTTTGTGCTCGTACTGTTTGTGAATGTGGTGGGTTTGAAATGTGTGGGCGTTGTGTTTGTGATCGTTTGTGGCAATTTGTAGAGTGAATGTTGTGTTGATTGTTCTACAAAATGTTGCTGTAATATTTTTTTTTATATAAATAGTTCCTTCGTTGTAAACGTTGATTGTTATGTGACTGCGGCGATAATTACCGGGTAACAATCACTCAAAAACTTTTTGGTTAGTTACTTTTTAATGAGTTGCGGCTGTTTTCCCTTTGTTGGGAGCGCGTCTTTTTTTTTGAGCGTGTGTTGCAGTGAAGCTTACGACGTGATAGTTAAAACTATAGTTATTTACTTGAACTAGTGAATTTGTTCTTTGTTTATGTATGGTAATACATTTATATTTGTGATTATATTTTTAGTTGCTGAGTATGAGAATTTAATTAATCTGAAGGGATGCATAAGTTATGCTAAGTTCTGTTAGAATATTGTCATGCAAGATAATTGTGTCTCTGAACGTATATTAGCGCACAGAGGTTGGATTAATAGAGTCTTAATTGCTATAGGTGTCATATCACATTGTTTTGTTACGGGGTTACTGCTCTCTCCCCGATTTCCGAATCTAAGGTACTGAATATTGACCTTGGGGGAAACATTGATCAAAGGAGAGCACGACGCGTTCTCGAATTCAATCTGTTGCGCTAATGGTGCTGGGACAATATGTTGCTAAGAAGACAATAGACATGATGATTCTTTACATGTTAGCTAAAGTTTGTTATGTGTAGCAAAGTGTTTGTTTTAATACATTGATAAGTTTGTTTAAAGGATTTTTGAATTGTTTGATAGACTGTGTGTTTAAATTTTGGGGCCCCAAGCTTAAATTCGATGATTATCTATTTAGTGCTTTAAGCTATAATTACAATTATTATAATTATAATTACTATAATTATAATTATTTAAAAGAATAAAACTATATTTGATGATTCACACTTGCCTCCTCCTTATATCACAATCATATCTCCCGTGCAAGTTCGAAAAACCCGCTGCTGATCGCGTGGGTGGTTACTGTTGTTGCTGAGGTGCCTTCTGGCTCCATCCCACCCATGCCTCAGGGCACAATAAGCATTACACCAATGCTGTTCTTGTGTCTCGTTCTATGCTTAAAAAGAGTATACTTCAACGTTGGATTCAAATGTTTTTCATCTTTGGATTTTACTGGTCAAACGAACTTCGATCTGATGAATTTCAAATGAACATATAACATATAACGAAGCATATAACACTTAATATACTTGCATAGTACAGTGCATTATGTAGTATATGCAATATATAGTACATTAATTCTCTGTTTTCTCATTTTTACGTCTCCAAAAGCTTATGTAAAAGTGAATTCTCATAAACAAGATGGCGACGCCATATCTCCTGAAATTGTCCAAGAACGTTTTTTAAAGTTCAAATGAATATTTATTACAGTACTTAATGCATTAATACACGATATGTACTGTAATAATTTCGAAAAATGAACTTACAATAAAAATTCATGTAAACTACTGTACTGTATTTTTTGCCTTTTTCAAAATGAAATGACCTTTTATTATTTTTTTTAATAAACCGCCATCTGTGCTGTATTAAGAAACTTTTTGAAGAAACATGCGA
Source organism: Rhysida immarginata (assembly GCA_023313115.1). Classification (NCBI taxonomy): domain Eukaryota; kingdom Metazoa; phylum Arthropoda; class Chilopoda; order Scolopendromorpha; family Scolopendridae; genus Rhysida; species Rhysida immarginata. The sequence continues at coordinate 228,205 of JAHWFO010050927.1, read as the reverse complement.
TAATGAACCAGATTTTTAAGTTTTTAATTGTAAATATTCAGGTTATGCATTTTTCATATCGTTAAAAAAATAGCTTTTCAAAAAGATGGCAACTTCAAAACTGCCACGATCTGAAGTAGTGGCAGTTTGTCCGACTAACTTCTTCACCTTTAGATAATGAATCGGAATGATAAATGCGATAATGAATCGGAATTTTAAGTTTTTAATTTTAAGCCTCAATGCAATACACAATGTGTTGTTCATTGCTTTAAGAACTGATGCAAATAGGAAAGAAAATTCTAGAGCCTGGATCTCTTTCCTATTTCAATCAATAATTTAAACATCTGTGGTTTGATATGTGAAAATCCTCATAGACCATTTTTATTTACTCTGTTATGAAACTTTGTTTAAAGCTTAATATTAAATTTTTTAAGTCTATTCTATTATTCACGTGAAGACGTTTGCTTTCCTTTATATTGTTTTTGCGAACAATTCTTTACTACATAATTGTATATTTGATACGAAAAACTTTTGTACTTTAAAATACAGTATTTTTAATGTTAAAAATAATTTTATTTCTGAATGTAATATACAATGTGTTGTTCAGTTAAAATAAATATTACAATATCTTTGATCCCTAAATACCTTTAATTTATATTTACTTTATGAAGTTGTATTTTTACACTTTTTTGTAATTAAAATATCCTGTTTCTATAAAAATCATAAATCATGAAGATATCATTACCTATCATGACTGGCTTTTAGATTAGCCTTATTTTGATTGGCTCATATATCCTGGCTTCTATTGGCAACCAATCACAGCCCTTCTGGCCCTCATAGTTTAATATATAAAGGGGTGTTTGCTCGGAAGATAGCAGTTCACTCATTTGAATCATTATATTGAAACAGTTTCTAGATTGCATTATTACCACTTCTAGTTCAACTTGTTCATGGTTTCCATCTCGCACATCATTCATGTAAAAAATAATTTGGAAACCCCGCACCCCTAGATATCCCGCACCGCCCTCCCGCAAATGTAAAAAAAGTGTATAACCCACGGGGTATATTCGCGAAAATACGGTATGTGTTGTTGCTAAAGCTGTGTGTCTTCACAGAAGACTGCTGCATACTAATTCCAAATGACAACCGAAATCAGACACGTGTAGTGTATCGGTATTGAAATAGAATTTGAAGCATAGCTTCCATAATATCAACTTTCATAAATATATTCTAAAGGAAGTCTGATGTACCCACAACGGTCATCCACTGTATGAACGAATAAAATTACCTCCTCTTGGTGGAGGAAAATTTTACTGATGATTGTCTGAGCTAGGAGTATACCACTAAATAAAGCAAAACACACAAAAAACCTAGTAAACACAGTGATCTGACAATCGAACAGTGGAGTGTACATTTGTTCAGGTGGGACAGAAGCAGTGCTATCACGAGGCTCACCCTTCCAGAATAAATTCCAAATGAAATCAACTGAAGTAGGCAAGAAGCCTGACTAACCCAAAATCATGAAAAAAATATAATTGAAGATTGTCAAAATATTAGGGGGATGGAGGGTCACATCTTCCAATAATCCGGGAAGGAGATGTTGCCAATGTCTTCAAAGTTGACGTCAAGAATATGCCTCGGCTTTCTATATTTCGTATGCCACTTCATTTCCATATATCTGACCTCATACAGACTTTATATTGTGGCTATTATAAGCGGAGTATGTGCATATTACACAGAATGTCTGCCAATCACCAGATACAGTAGAGAGAATGTGTCTGCTGATGACAGACAGTGCATTTTAAGTTATTTTATCCAGTTAACAGGAGTTTACATAAATTTTAGCATAGAAATGTATCCACTTAAGCGGACTTAAAATGTATTGAAATCAACTACAGAAAAACGGGACCATACTTAGCGAGCTTTTTATTGTATCTTCAATATTATTCTCTATTAATCCTTCTTTTTCCCAATATTAATTTTCATTTTTTTTAATCATGATTTCCACTTTTCTTCTACCATTATAAATACCGTTTCAAGAGGTTTAATATCGAAGCCTGACTGACACTGGACATGTTTTTTTCTTTTATAAAATCTTTCACTTGCCTTTCCAAATTAATCTTATAGGATTTGAAACCGGATGATATGGAGATAGCTGAAGAATATTACGACTATTTTCAGACAGTAACATATCCACAATATACTGTTTGCTGGGTTTATTATTTTTAACTAATAATAATACTTGTGCTTTTAAGAGGTTATCAGGAAAAGGGATGTTGTTAGCTCTTAACCAGTTAATAAATATGCTTTTTTAGTGGAAGAAGTTGGAGGTTTATTAATGTGAATGCTGTGATAAACAGCATTATCTTAAACAACGGTGGAATTTTCTGAAAGGTTTGGTATTAAATTATTTGTTAACCATTTTTGAAAAATTCACATCTTCATGCAAATACACCGTACGAGTTCCAGATTTGAAAACAAGGCCAGCTTTTTTAACTTATCTTTTTTCCCCTCCTGCGTGAACAATAATAATTCCTGCTCCTTTACAACAGTTTTAAAAAATTCATTTTCTTTGTCATTTTGCCATCACTTTCCGACAACAGCAATTATATGAATACACGTTTCATCCAAATATACGATGGGTTTGTTTTCACTTCTAACTTTTCTAATCTCTTCCAGATAACAACGTCGAGCTGCAACTATTTCAGGATTCTCTATGAAAACACATTTGTTAAATTTGCATTACATAAATATATGAATCACCTTTATTAATGTTAATGATATAAATAAAATTGAATTAATAGTCACCAATACAAGTTCTGATGAAAGTAAACTTGTTGAGGGATGGAAGAAATTGCATCTGGTAGATAGACAGACAGAAGACAGGCAAAATACAGATATTGTAGGCAGGAAGGTGGTAGAGTTGGAAGACGGAAGAAATTTTGGCAGAAGGTACAGTTGGGAGATAGAAATGTTGAACAGGGCACTGATATGTAAGTAGAAAGGTGTAGATAACGATGTCTTGATGATGTAAAAGTACGGTTCAAAATTGGGGATTTTAATAATAATAAATTTTCTCTATTAATATAGCATTTAGTTAGCTTAATTTACTATATGAATGACAGGTGGGATCAGTGGTTGAAAAAAAATCCATCAACAAATGCGAATGCAGAAGCGGAATATTCTTTTGTTTTGTGATAACTGATAATTTTATTTTGCTAAATTAAAAATTAGACACTGTTTAAATCAATTAGTATTGAGTAGTGCACTTTTTTTTAAACGAAAACCCCATACTCCGGATAAGTGGGTATTTTCTTCCGGTCTCGAGGCTATCCAGTTATCGACTGTATAATTATTCAAACAGGAATTTTTAAGGATTTTGATGATGACTGATGGGATGATGAAGAAGATGAAGATCACACATATAGTGCTGAAAATCCATTCGAATCCCATTCAAGAAAATGAAAAACTGTTTTATTAATTTTCGATTATGTTAAATGCATGTTAGAGTTCTCACACTGTAAGGTGAAATGGAAGAGTTCACTTTATAGCACTCATTAGGCAAAGATAGGTATAGAAAATTTTTTTAATAATGCTCTAATTTTCTTAAATCCTGGCACTTCAACAATAGGCTGCAATGAGCGGTGCGAGGAGGCTTGAGTGAAAAAAGCAGCTCACAGATCACGCATGAGGGTATAAATTATACTATCTCTATGTCGTGCCTACCTATTGAGCACGATAAAGTGAACTCTTCCATTTCACCTTACAGTGTGAGAACTCTACTTTAATATTACGTTAAATTTAACATTTCTAAAATTATGCTAAATTTATGGTATTTTAAAAGAAGGATTCGTATACTATAAAATTTCACACAGAAATTAACAGTTTTATTTTTAAATTTATTTGTTAAGATTAAAATAAGACAAGTTCAAAAAGTTATTTTTAATTGTGTGATTAATTTAATTGGTCTATTTTAATTAATGGTTATACACAATAAAATCCAAAGATGAACCAAAAACATTTGAATCCAAAGTTGAAGTATACTCTTTATAAGCATAGAACGAGACTCAAGAGCAGCATTGGTGTAATGTTTATAGATGCATTATACAGTTTGGCATTTCAATGAAAAAGCTATAAAAATTAATGTGTAAATTGAAGGGACTTAATTGTTGTACACGTAATAATATTTAGCTGTTATGCATGTAATGACTTTTAATTGTTGCCTTTGTAGTTGTTGTTTTTCCACATTAAAGAAATAACATTATTCGAATCTCCTCTGAACCTATTTTTTATTTAAAGCAACTAAAAATTCACAATTGGTAGCAGAGATGCGTGGTTGCCATCCACAGAGGGGATAGAAAACGAAGAGGCTGAAAATCAGTCTGGAGTCAGTGGAAGACGCTAGAAGTAAAATAAACAAGAAGTGGAGGAAGAAAACTAAGCCTTGAAAAATGGCCGCTAATCAGATGTACAGCATTGAGAAATTAGACAAATCTAATTACTATACTTGGAAAATTAGAATGCAAATGGTCTTAATTGAAAAAGATTATTGGGAGTTGGTTGTTCGAAAAGATGACCCAAAACCAGAACATGTGGCGAAAGAACAGAAGGCAATTGCAACAATACTACTGGCCGTGAGCGATACAGAGTTATCCTTGGTAAAGAACGCAGAAACAGCAAAAGAAGCTTGGGAGAACTTGCAAAAGGCTCATGAACCGAAGAGTTTGGCCAGAAAGCTATTTCTACGAAGAAGATTTTATTCCTCCTGATATAAAGAAGGTGAAAATCTGGAATAGCACTTGGTAGAACTAATTAAGCTATCTGAGCAATTAGCTTCTATCGGAGATGTGATCAGCGACAGGGATTTAGCTATGACTATGCTGTGCAGCATGCCCGAAGAATATGACAGCAATGGAGTTGTATGATGAAACAAGGCTGACTTCAGAAATAGTGAAAAGAAGACTGCTGCAGGAACAAGAACGCAAATCCCAGACACTTAATTCACACACTGAAACGGCGCTTTTGGCGAAGCGTGTGGAACCTCCTCAAAAGAGTGATAAGCCACAAGCTAGTTGTATTGTGGCTTATCACTCTGAACCTCAATTGTAGTTGTATTGTTTCCCTGAAGATGTAATTATTACGAAACGCGTAGGCAATTAAAGATTCTATCCTTTGCTAATTTCAGAAGTCCTCATTTTATAATATTTACAAGCAAAGTCGACCATTATGCAGACACAAGCTAGGTCACCCGTTATTTGTCACCATTGCAAAAAGAAAGATCATATTAAAAGGGATTGTTGGCTTCTGAACAAAGGACCCAAGAAAAACAAAGACAAGTCATCAAGCCAGCATGCCAAATCATTTAGCGCAACTTTGGTAAACAAGAAAAAGAAACTGTTTGCCTAGATTCAGGTGCAACAAATCATATGTTTTATGATCGAATCGCATTTACCGAATATTCAAAACTGCAAGGCAAAGTAGTCACCTTAGCCAATAACCAAAATGCCGTCGTTGAAGGCATAGGCACTGCACTATTGCCGGTACCTGGAACTAATCAGTCATTTCAAGTCAAGGAAGTTCTTCATGTACCGCAGTTTTCGAGCAACTTGTTATCTGTACCAGTGCTGGACCGTAAAGGTTATCAAATAGAATTTGGCCAAAGACTGTGTGTAATCAAAGACAAAGAAATTGTTGTAAAAGGCCAATTACTGGACAATAACGTCTATCAACTTGGGAGTAAAAGCAATTTGTTGGGCCAGAAAGTCTTCATTAGAAGTGCAACAATTGTGACATAGAAGATTTGGACATTTAGGAATGCAAGACCTACTTCGCATGAAAAAAGGAAAGTTGGTCGTTGGGATGGACTTCGCTGAATGCGGCAAAACGCCATGTGGAGTATGTGTGGAAGCAAAAATGCCAAGGCCAAAGTTTCCCAGATATCAACACAAATGTGCTGAAGACTTATTAGAAATAGTTCATTCGGATGTATGTGGGCCGATGTCTGTACCGTCATTATCAGGAACAAAATATTTTGTTACGTTCATTGACGACAAAAGCAGAAAATTTTTTGTTTATTTTCTTAAACGAAAAAAAAGAGGTGCTCCAAATGTTTGAGGAATTTAAAGTTTCAGTTGAAAGAAAAGCAGGAAAAAGAATTCAAGCCCTGCATACTGACAATGGAACTGAATATACCTCACGAACAATGGAAGAGCTGTTATCACGAAATGAAATACGGCATGAGACAACCACTACTTATACACCTCAACAAAATGGCATCGCAGAGAGGTGCAACCGAACACTCTTAGAGATGGCCAGGAGCATGTTAATTGCAAGCTTGGCATCTGAAGAGTTGTGGGCAGAAGCTATTAATACTGCTTCGTACATCCGAAACCGATGTATCACAGTGGCTCACTCCAAAACGCCACAAGAAGTCTGGACTTCAAGACCGCCAAATGTGAAACACATGCGAGTTTTTGGATGTTCCGCATATGAAATGGTGCCTAAGCATAAACGTACCAAATTTAGTTCGAAAGCTATAAAACGTCAATTCGTCAGCTATGCGAAGACGAAGTGCGCCTACCGCCTGTATGATAGTTCTACAAGAGAAATCTCACTCTCAAGAGATGTCATATTCCATGAGCAGGAAAGGTTTCCACGGGTTATCAACTCACAGAATATCCTCCCGAATTCGCCACAGTATCAGTTCACCACCTTTGGATTGAGTGGGAGAGATCAAGGAACTCATTCTCCAGATATTTCAAGTCATGACTACGACAACCAAATGTCGCTAATTGAGCAAGACTCACCGAGTATGGACGAACCACCCTTGCAAGCTTCCTCAACCCAAGGCAATGAATCTTCAAGTTCGAACAACACTGGTGATAATTCCGATGTAGAAAATGAAATGCCATCAAGTGATTACGAGGACGAACTGACTGCTTATTACAAGAAGCAAGTGTTAAGTATTCCGTCGTCACCACGCCGGTCGCAAGGATTGCAGCAGGCTAATACCCGTGCATCTGCTGTTGTATGTCAAGACATTCCTTCAACGTATGCTGAAGCGTTGCAATCGGATCATGCCAATGAATGGAGGAAAGCAGTTCAAGAGGAGTATGACTCGCTTATGAGACTTCAGACCTGGCAGCTCGCTGATTTACCACCAGGGAAAGCAGTGATCGATACAAGATGGGTATTCCGTGTGAAAACTGATGCAAAAGGTAACATCAACAAATATAAAGCAAGACTTATTGCAAAAGGATACAATCACAGAAAATTCGAAGATTTTCAAGAAACCTTTGCACCTGTTGTGCGTTTTAGTACTTTACGACTGCTGCCTCACTCTAGCTGCTGAACATGATTGGGAAATGCATCAAATGGATGTTGATAATGCATATTTGTACGGGCCTGTTGCAGAAGAGCTATACATATCACAGCCTGAAGGATTTATTGACCCCAATGCTCCGCACAAGGTTTGCAAATTAAAAAAATCACTGTATGGCTTAAAACAATCAGGAAAAAATTGGTATGAAACACTTAAATCAGCAATGATAAAACTGGGATTCAGACAGTGCAAGAGTGACAACTGTGTCTACGTTAAAGAGACTAAATCTGGACTTGTTATTGCCAGCATGTATGTTGACTACATACTTGTACTCGCCAAAAACTTGGAAGAAATATAAACGTTTAAAAAAATGCTTGCAGAGATATTTAAGATAAAGGACCTCGGAGAGGCAAAATACATATTGGGCATAGAGATAATTAGAGATAGAAAAAATAAATCGATCTTTCTTTCTCAATGCAAGTACTGTGCAGAAGTACTGTGTAACGTCATCATCTCTTAACGTCTAACGCACATCCATTCGGTTCAGGAGTTTTAGACCAAAAAAAATAAAAAAAGGAAAAATTTTCTGAACAAACAAACACACATGCAACGAAGTGCATTTCTTCTCGGAATTCTTCATAACAATCCTCTGTTGGAGGCTGAGACGATCTTCTCAGAATTTATTCAAACAATGCAACAGGACTACAGACCATACACATGCAACATAAACAACCAATAAATAAACAGATAATTATTCGTATAAGGCATCACATCACCACAAATAGATTCATCTAAACGCTAAATTAGAACGACACTGACAGATACAAGCAAACAAGTTCTCACACACCCTCACTCTCAAACAATACGGGCAATCATGAACGGCCTAAAAGCAAATGAAAATAAAACTAAAATCTTTGTTAAACTAATACATGCCCCTCGCCGGACTCATATGACACCCCAACTGACATGGAATGTCACAATACAAAAAGTCTGCTTACTTCTTCGACGGCAATATGGAGGCATTCCAAAACATGGCTTTTCCACCGTAACCAACAGCCACTTCTCATTGAGACAAAATAAAAAAAAAAATAAAAAAAAAAATGAACATTGCGCTCCTTCACTGCCGATCACATGCCACTCAACAAAAGGAAAAAAAATTTTTTTTGCGCTCTTCTTCCAACAATCACGTTTCGGAAGCTTATCTTTTCCCAGAAATTGCAGCAACAATTACATGACGCCATCGACGTTCATTGTTAGCATCAGATAAAATGTTGAAGATAACATGTATACTTAATTACATGTACCACAAATAACGTTTAAACGTAAACTAAAAATTATAATCTGATCATCAAACAAGAAAAATATTCCCCTACCCAAAATCAAATCGCTATGAATCCAAT
>JAHWFO010050927.1:207540-219405 GCA_023313115.1 Rhysida immarginata | reverse complement strand
CCCCCCCCCCCAATAAAAATAAAATGAACCAGCCAAACACAAGAACCCCAAACAACACAGGCATTCGTACAAATAAAATAAAATATTGAACTTTAATCAATTGCAAAAAAACAAACAGGAGCCCCCACAGACCAACAATTCAATCAATAAACTCAATAAAAATGACCAGAATATCAAAAATGGCAACATAAAGTGATTGGTCAAGGAATGACTGAGGTGTTTAGTTGGGAAATACTTTCGCATGCAGCTTACTCACCAGAATTGGCACCGTCTGATTACTACTTATTCGCATTGATGGGACACACATTTGCTAAGCAGTACTTCACTTCTTACGAAAATGGCTCGATGACTGGTTTGCCTCTAAAGAAAATGCTTACCATTTGTCAGACAGGTGGGAAAAATGTATAGCCAACAATGGGTAATACCTCGAATAAAATAATTTTTATCATTTTCATACAATAAACTTGTATTTTCTATACAAAACTTCTGGTTTCACATTTACATATCTGGTACACTGCATGGGAGATGGGGGGACTTACATCAGTGTGTGAATGCTCATCAATAATTTCAGTGAAGAACTAATCGTTGCAATTAACAAACTGTTTGGGAAATACGAATGGAAAACTTTGCAGCAACTATAGCAGAGGGGTTTAATTCAGATTGGATATTTTGCATTTAAAGTAAAGTCCGGAGATAGCTGAATTAAAGAAGGCTGCCAAACCTTTTTTTTTTTTTTTTTTTCCTTTTTGTTGGCGATCGATCAAATTTTTAGCGTGAAGATGTTATTTTTATTTAATTTGTTTATTTCATTATGTTTTTCTTAGAAATAAAGAACTGTTTATCTTAATAAACAATTTATTTATTTATATACAGTACAATCTCATTATTACTTTTTCCAAGGGACCGAGAGATTTAAACGTATTAAGGAGTTAACGTACTATCAAGCAATGACCAAATAGCACTAACAGGACCAGGACCGAGGGAAAAAAAACATAAAAACGAGATAAACGTATTACCGGAGAATGTAATAACGAGATTCTACTGTACTTTATTCTGTTTGGAATGCGAAAGTTGGGTCTTGTGCGAAGGAGGGGAGGGGGTCTATCTAACGTGACTTGATTTAACGTGGTCGCTGAAATCAGGCTCCCATGCACCACATTCAATCAGGTCCATACAGTAATATATTCTTGACTTATCTTGACTTATTATTTCTTTTTTTTTTAATATTTTAACTTATTGTAAATAAATCTCCACTTGCATACCACCATTCCTGATAAATTATTTTGTGACATATTGGATATTAATGATGATCTGTCATTTAGATTTGGATTTCATTCATCCAAATCTGTGTCTTTGTTCTTTTGCTTTTATTAGGCTTACAAGGGGACATTACGACCTCGGAATTTTAGTTTAATACGACACTTCGTGCAGTTGTAGTGTACCTTTAGGATGTTAATATACTTAAATATTAAGATGCACTATTCAGCCAATGTTGAAAAAAGACGGTCTAAAGTTTCGAGCACCATACATAAGGGAAAATTTCCCTCCTTGATTGTAAGTGATCCGATAGCTCAGACGGCAGCGTGGTTGCTACTCACAAGTCAAATTGTTAAGTGTGAGGTGGCGGGTTCGAATCCCAGTTGTATCAAATTTTTTTCCTTTACCCAAATAATTATTCAATATATTATATTTACAAATTTATTTGTGACAACCAACTTTTTCACAAAATTTTCCTTTTCTCAAAATTATTATACTTATTTTTATTGTTATAAGTGTCTATGGAGTAATAAAGTATTTTCTGCAAAAAATTTTGTATAGAATCAACATTTTAAAAGCAATAACTATTTTATTGTTTATTTTATTAAAAAAAATTATTTCCAGGCTACCTGACATATTTATCATATAGTGCACAAGGTAGGCAGAGAGCAGAGAGGCACATGAGAAGAGGTTTGGAATGCTCTAGATCTTTCTCGTGCCACTGGCTCTCGTCAAGTATGAGCGGAGGTTCGCCAAGCCGTTAAAAAAAAAAGCAGTTTTTAATTGTGAAACAATAATGGTTTTTTTTAATCATAAAACAGTTAATAAAAACGTTTTTCTGTGAAAATGGTTAGCAGAGAATTTGCTGGCTCTCCGGGGATTGAAGAGAAAATTGACGAATATATGAACAGCGAAGTTTCGAAATTGCGATTGAAGGATGCAATAGTATATTTTGAAATATTACTCCATGAAAATAATATGATTTCATCAGAATCGTCAACTATAATTTCTCACGAAGCTATGATGATGGGACAGCAACTCTATGAACTTGCATTAGAAATGCTGGATGAAAAAGTATTTGTAAATGAAGAGGCATTGATTCATGTGAATGAAGATTGTGAACCAGTATCTTGTCAAGAAATTGAAGATCTTTCATCGGACGATTATGAACCAGAAGAGAAAAAGAGCAGAGAAATAGAGTACGTTCCTTTGAACTATAAAATAAAAGTTATTAATATTGCCAAAGCACAACCTACGTGGACCTTGCAAACTTGAAAAAAAAAGTTTGTCGACGTTTGAAAAAGATGGAATATTTATCACAGTGGGAAAAAGAACTAAAAAAAGGCAGAAATACGTTTGATAAATATTCAATTATTGATTCCTGGACTTATGACCGTTTTGTTGAAGCTAGAAAAAAAGTTGGTTGTCACAAATAAATTTGTAAATATAATACTATATTGAATAGTTATTTGGGTAAAGAAAAAAAAATTTTTACAACTGGGATTCGAACCCGCCACCTAACACTAATAATTTGACTTGTGAGTAGCAACCACGCAGCCGTCTGAGCTATCGGATCACTTACAATCAAGGAGGAAAACTTTCCCTTATGTAAGGTGCTCGAAACTTTAAACAGTCTTTTTTCAAAATTGGCTGAATAGTGCGCCTTAATATTTAAGTATATTAACATCCTAAAGGTACACTACAACTACACGAAGTCTCGTATTAAACTAAAATTCCGAGGTCGTAATGTCCCCTTGTTAGTGAATCTCATTAAGATTTTAGGTACCTGTATACTCGCGTATAAGCCGATTTTTTTTTTTCTAAAAAATGACCCCTAAAAACCACATTCGGCCTATGCACGGGTCAGAGTTGATGAAAATTCTTATAAGTGGAGTTTACAAAAAACAAAGCAATAATTTTATTTATTAATCCGTTTAGATTTCATTTATTAACCCTTTCACTGCATAAATAAATTTCTGATAAGATGAAAGTATTCTCTCTCTTTGCAGCATAATGAGAATCTCTAAAAGGCTGTGGCGGCCATATTGGAAAAAATATGAGAGGGAGAGGGGCTTCAAACGAAACCAGCACATTTTTAGGTGTTCTCTCATTGCAATACATACTGTAAATATATTAATCTAAACAGTTACGGTATTCAAAATGGAACATCGAAGCATCGAAGATTCAAGAAGACTAAAAAATTCGATTTCGAAACTTTTTGAACATCGATACATGAGCTACCATCGATACTATCGCCAAGCACTAGCATATGAAATTTAATAGACCTTAACAGCACATTGTTCAATTATAAACAATATACAGTGCAGTATTTCACGTCTTTTTCCTCAATTTTCCATCCACTTTTCCACTGTTAAAAACAAATGCTCTGGGGTCTGGTGATTTGCCCCATGGAAGTGTGCCCCAAACTGCCACATGGATTTTGAACATCGATAGCCTACTATCGTGTTCTTGCCAAGTGCGTCTTGAAAATCGTCCTAGGATGTTTTAATAAATAAAGTTATATGGTTATAATTAAAATATATTATTACATACACAAAAAAAGATCAGGAATCGATTTCCACAACCAAAAATCAAATCAAAAATACATAACTAAAATAAAAATGCGATAGGCCTACTGAAAGATTATCGAAACAAAATTGAAACCATGATCGAAAAATGGTTTATAAAATATAAAATTCTTCAAATAATCTTTTTGTATCTGTTAAGCGTTGTAATTTTAAAGATTATATATGGTGATTCAAATCGTGTGTAAACAATTTAAGGGGGTCAAGGTAAACTCGGGTTCGAATTTGAACGCAAACTGAGATAGGCCTAGGGGTGGAAGTTTGCCCCAAACTTGAAAATAGTCCAAAAATGTTTTAATAAAGAAAGTTAATGTGGTTATAATTAAAATATATTATTACATACACAAAAAAGATCAGGAATCGATTTCCACAACCAAAAATCAAAAATACATAACTAAAATAAAAAGGCATTAGGCATACTGAAAGATGATCGAAACAAAATTGAAACCATGATCGAAAAATGGTTTATAGAATATAAAATTCTTCAAATAATTTTTTCGTATCTGTTAAGCGTTGTAATTTTAAAAATTATATAGGGTGATTCAAATCTTTTTTTTTTTTTCCTTTTTTGCTTCGGCTTATGCGCGGGTCAAGGCGTTTTTCAACTTTTTGGGCTCAAAAACAGGGGGTCGGCCTATGCGTGGGTCGTCTTATACGTGAGTATATACGGTAACTTTGTGACATTTCCTAACCTTGCCAGATCAATACAGGTCGAACCTCACTATAAAGAATCTCAGGGGACCATAAAATAATTTTGTTACACTGAAACTTCGTTAAAATGAGGGAAAGCTGTAATAGACTAAAAAAAATTCACTAAAGTTTTAATTTCCTGTACAGAACTGTATTTGAAATTATGTACACTGTACTTTGTCTAACAATGCATACAAAAGGTACATTGGCCCCAGCTGAATTTTTTTGAGCATAGACATTGTTTTAATTAAGCTTTATCGAAAAAAATTGTGAACTTTTATCTTAGATTGAACTAATTTAGAACACGTCTCTTTTTCGATGAAATTCTCAATTCTGTTAAGATAAACAAAAAAAGCTATCTGGAATATCATCACAGCGGTAAAGAAATTTTCGCACTTTATCGAGATAATTCATGGCAAACTGTGGGGTCACATTTTCGTCTTCTTCCTCTCATTCTCCTTCGCTATCAACTAGGTTACATTGCTGTACAGTCACACTTGCGACAATTTCATCATCTGTTAAATCATGTGCCATCTCTACATTCATATTAGCATCTACAAAGTCCTCTAACAAAATTTGGATTTCAATTTCATCATCATCACAAACTTCTTCCATTTCTGGATCTTCCCCTATCCCATTTTGCAGCAGAAATCATTGCTTGCTTTACATCTACTTTCTTCTCTGACGCTGATTCCAGATTCAGAAGGATTTATTTCAGTAGTTGTTTTCTATATTGAGCTTTTACAGAGGGATGATATCTAGGTCCAAAGACTGTAGTAGAGGGGTACGTTTTGGTGGGAAAACTCAAGACGAACGTTTGAATATCGTAATGAAGCTACCGCATGTGCTGAACAATTGTCCACTAAGAGTAAAACATTTCGATTTTGTGCCTTCATTTTTCAATTGAATTTCTCTAACTAGATTATAAACAACTCCTGCGTCACCAATGCGTTTTCATAGGCTTGATTATAATCGCATGGCAATGATGTGATGTTTTTAAGACATCGAGGTTTGGCTGATCTCCCGATTATGAAGTGTTTGAGCTTTTCAGTACCTGTGCTATTCATGCAAAACAATGCAGTGAGTGGTATTTTTGAATTCTTTCCTCCTTTTCACCTGTCACCTTTAACAGTCAATGTACGATGTGGCAGCAATTGGTAAAACATACCAGTTTCGTCTGCACTGAATAAATCGCTTGGATTGTGCCGTTGCAATACGGGTTTCATTTTTTCGAGCCACGCTGCAACTGCATTTCCAGGAACACTGATTGCTTCTCCGCAAGTTATGTCAAATCCGTTTTTAAATCTATGCAACTACCGTTGCTGGCTTGAAAGGTAGGATGACTGAGCTTTCTTGCAACTTTTAGGGCTTTTTCACACATCAGAGGTCCACTTACAGGAACAGTTTTCATTCGAGCAGCTATAAACCATTTAAAGACCATCGTCAATATCAAAGTAGTCAGCTAAACACACGTTTTTTTCGGTTCGTCTCCAGTTTGATAGCATACTCCTTAATCCGCTTCTTATCTTTGACAATTGTTAATAATATCGAAGTTGGGGTTCCAAACTGCACAGCTATGTCCTTTTTGCATTTGCCAGAAAAGCAACGACTTCCAAAATTTCCAGCTTCTTTTCAAAGGTTAGAGGTTGTTGTTTGACCATGCTTGGAAACCATGTGCTGGACTGGACTGGAAATGTCGATGAAGTGATAGGCGATACTACAGTACTTCGGTATCGAGTATCGATTCAAAATTCGTTACATCAAGGTTTTGCTAAAGTGTGTGGGGGCTCGAAAATGTGTTTGTTAAAGTGAATTTTCGTTAAACTGAAATTCGTTAAAATGAAGTTTTTTGTACATTAGATTAGTTAGGTCTAGGCGGGACCAGAAAAATAATTCATTAGAGTGAAATTTTGTTATAGTGGGGTTCGTTATAGTGAGGTTCGTTATAGTGAGGTTCGACCTGTATTATGTAAACAAATAAATTATTGCTCTGTAATCCATTTCGGCATCATTCCCTGTCACAAAGCTTTCCTGATTCTTGTATTTTATTAATTTTGTCTTTTGTAATAGCAATCAGCTGTTCATGGAGTTAGTTTTTTCTGTTCGATCGACGCTCACAGCGTTCACCAAGGGGGTAGTCGGGGGCATTTTTTTCTTTTGCGTTGCCTATAGCTGCCGACATAAGTGAACGACAGGATGACGCCAGCCAATAGACATTAACGGGAAGTAAATCGCTTAGATTTCCATGAAACATCCGCTTTCGTTTTCGAAACATTCTTTTCATATTTATATTTAGTTTCCATTTTCGTTTTTTCTTTTAAATAGATAAATGAAATTAACCCGGCGTCACTTGCGCGAGCGGTGTTTACACCGCACTTTTTGATTTTTTTGATATAGCTCATCATACAGAGGCGCTACCTTGTGATGACTTCCATGTATTTCAAGTACAACTTATTGGCAACAGATAGCGCCGGTGTTGATCTCATTCATTTTATCGAAAGTGAAGATTAAAGCTATGTTTTCCACGCTTGGTTTCACTTTGCGGTGCAAACACCGCTGCGCGAGTAGTCATGTAAGTAAATTTTTGACATAAACATGATTTCTTGAAAATCACTTTAAAATCACTTAATTTTATTATTTTCTTCTAATTTGTATAAGTGGTCATAAACTGCAATATCTTGACTTATCAAATAAAATTGCACTGAGTTCTTTTTTTATCAAATAAAATTACTTTTAAAAAGTGCGGTGTAAACACCGCAGCGCGGGTAGTGCCGTTATAAAATTTGGCGCGAGTGATGCATTCTCCGCGATGATGTGATTAGTAATGATGATTTATGATGATGAATGAAGAATTTTGGCATAAAGAAATTTATAAAAGTATAATAAATAACATTTTATGTTATTTTATCTCACTAAGTTCTTTTTTTATCAAATAAAATCACTTTTAAAAAGTGCGGTGTAAACACCGCAGCGCGGGTAGTGTTGTTATAAAATTTGGCGCGAGTGACGCCGGGTTAATAAATGAAATTAATAAATTAATAAAGTAAAATATAACGCAGAATAGTCGACTGGAATGCAATTTTTTTTATATTATGACTTTTAATAGGCTTTCCACGTTTCAACGATATCTCCACCATTACTATAGTAGAACAAGTGCATCATGGGTAAAATCCAGACAAAGCATATTAATGAGATGCTTTCTGCGCATGTCAAAAAGATCGTTCAACTTACGTGGCGGCAGCTATAGGCAACGATATCGTTTGTTTGCAGGTATTGTGTAAATTTGAACAGTGAGGCTAATAGCAGAGACAGCTGAGGAAGGGAAAGGCATTTTACCTTGTTTCAGGTGTGGCAACCGCATCATCTTTTCGCAACAAAGATGAGACAAAACAATGGGCTGATAAACCCTGTCACGACAGTTTTCCTGATGAGGTCCACTCCGAGAAGTCTACTTTTTCAAAGAACCTTTCCCGCAGCTTGAGAACAGTTGCTTTAGCATATTCGTCTCGCAGGACGAGGGGCACATCTTTCGCCCTTGCGAAAATCGGGGATCCCTCCGGGACCAGATGTACTTGAGCCGGGGGTCCTTTCAGTTTCCCCGCTGTTGGTTGCAATAAACAAGCAAACTCCTCAAGCAGACTGTCTAGCAGGACTCGTTGATCTTGGGTAAATGTTCCTTTTTTTTTTTGCTCATGGCTTGGACCGGCGAAAACAAACTTTTAAAATCTATTTCTTTTGCAAAACTAGCCAACCAGTCATGCCCTATCAGCCCAGCGGAATCACCCTCGACCACATACAGGTTCAGTCGCTGCATTGTGTTCCCCACCGACACACGCACATAAGTCTTCCCCAGGCAACGGACCTGATGACCGGTATAGCTCTTGAATTGCCGATCCGATTTTTCCAGGTGTATTCGCGGCTTAATCCTTCAAAGCCTGGTGATGCCCATGATCCCACATGGCGCACCGACCTCCATTTCAATTGGTTCACCATCGATCTTCACCTCGATGACATTTGGGTGGTTCACATGCTGTACTACTTCCTCATGTATCTTGCTGAGGGTCTGAACTCTATCGACTGGTACATCATTGGTGGTGGAACGTTTTGTGTTCCTGGTCTTGGCTCGACAGCACTTCGCTAGATGACTGGTCATTCTGCAGGAAAAGCATGTTGCTGCTTTATACTGGCAGGTGTCTGCCCAGTGTTGACCGCTGCATCTTCCACATGGTTTCTTCAGTAGAGACTTGCCTCTCGCAGTAGGACTACTCTCTGTCCCTGATTTGGGTGAATCTCGATTTTTCCGTCGGGTCGATGAACTTTTCCTCTGGACTCGACCACGCGATACTGGCTTTGTTGAGGGTTTTTTATACCCCAAACGATTCATTGGTTCACTGGAGGGCATGTTGGGAATATCAGTCACAGTCACTGCTTTGGCTATGGCCCAGGTGGCTTCCAGGTTCTGCGCTATCTCGAAGGCAACATCAAACTTCTCTGGTTGCTTGGCAATGATTTCATCCCTTGCACCAGACGACCTTAAACCATGGAGGAACTGTTTAATGAGCATCCGGTCGAGAAACGTGCCGTATTCACAATGGGTGGCGCCTTTATGTAGACGTAACGCAAATTGTGCAACAGTTTCCTGTTCGTCTTGGACGATGGTACGGAATTTCCCGCTCTTGACGTATTTGTTCCTCGGCCTATCGAAATGCACAGTCAGGATTTTCTTATTGTCTTTATAGGAAATGGATTCAGGTTCTTGTGGGCTCGCAAGGATTTTTAACACCTCATTCAACTCCGCCCCCATGTGGACACGGGCATATGCTGCGTACGTATTTTCGGGAACACTGGAAATTTGGAGCACCCACTTGAACTGTTTGAAATACTCGGCAACGGTCGTTTCCTCCTCGGGCCAGAAAGCTGGCATCACGAACGGAGGAGCTCTGGTAGGAGGGTGGTTCTCCGGAATCTCCACCCTGGAAATCGCAGGTACAGTTGCCATTTGCACGATCGCTGTATCAGTTGCTGTGTGGAGGGCTGCGGCTATCATCTTAGACAGTTCTTGCATAAGTTCGGGTGGAACTGCCATGGTGGATTAACAAGGAATAGTCTTCCGAGGTAAGTGGCTTCTAATTTCTTAAAAAAAATTACTCCCCAATATGCCCGTTTCTGTTCTTTCATGTTCGTTTACTTCCAGAACGATCGTCTTTTAGCTCGACTGTTCGTGCTTCTTCCCCATGAGGATCCCAATCTCTTTCGAAGGGATCCCACTTCTGACACCACTGTTATGTCTTATATTTATGAGATAGGGAAGGAAAAGGCATTTACCTTGTTTCATGTGTTGCTAATGGAACGCATGGGCAAAAGCAGACGAGACGCTTCAAGGCAACAAAAAATCAGGCGGCTAAGAAATCAGTTGCTCCGCAACCGCATCATCTTTTCGCAACAAAGATGAGACAAAACAATGGGCTGATAAACCCTGTCACACAGTTACCGTGCCCGCAGCTCAACAATGGCTCACTTGTTGACTGCCGACACAACAAAAAACTTATATAAAAAAGTAAACAATTGAAGAACGATCCCTTGGATTTTGAGTGGAGTGACCGGCGGTCACATCGGGGGGGACAGCTCGTGCATTGGGCGTTCTACCCAATGCAAGCCTCCAGGGCAGCACAGCGAGCGATATGGATGGAAGAAAATCCAAGCAACAGTGTAATGAGACATGTGAGTGGACGATTAAGCTCTCGCCCATCACTTTAATTTCATCGTCAAATTGACTGGAAGGCGGCGGATGACAGCGATGACTGTAAGTGATCTGTTCAGTACTCGACGGGTGTAGGTGATGTTTTGTGATGGCTCATGGTGTGTTAGGCCTCGTTGGTTTGTCCATGGGAGATAAGGCGGAGTCGTGGAGGGCATAGCCAGGCGCATTGCAGGAGTCACCGAGGTCGTGTGAGTCAAGTGCAACAAGCATGGTTCTTCATTCATCGGATGCAGCTCAACAGTGAATTAACGTTGGGAACAACATGACATATAACTGCTGTGTCCCCAGATAAGTTGTTTAGCATAAGACTGAACTATTATTTCGAGAACTGAGCAAAATTTCATGTAGAGGGAATCTCTTAACACTAAAAAAAGGGGGGGGGGTTGAACAAGATGAGCCTTGACATTTGTAAACTTAATTCTTATTTTCATATTTCATCTAGTATTTGTATCTGTATGGCCTTTTACTAACTCGCTAATTAATTTATGCACCTTATTTAATTTTTTTAATTTTTTAAACTGAATAAAATCTTTTCTTTGTTGTTAAATTAAACTTATTGTGCTTATTTTGTGACGTGCCAGGGGGGGGGGGGGGGGTTTTAAAATTATGGGGTTCCAAAATGTAACCTTCGCACTCACCCTGACACGATCACGGGTTCTTGGGACCTGTTACGGATTTAGTCGCGACACATTTTGAAATAAACACTATTACACTTAGAGTTATGTTGCCATTATTTATTTGTTATCTTGTAAATAACTACTACCAATTATTCAACAAATCAGTACATTATATTTACTAGGGGCCCCTGCTAAATTAATCTGTATCCTTTTCTTAATCATAACATTCCTCGTCCCCTTAGCAGTGTACTCTCACTTCTAACCTGCCTGTGGCTTTGCAAGGTTCGCTCTTAAATAAGTGATACTGTCAGTACAAGTGTATGCATACAACTGGTGCCCCAGAGTCTGTTAACGGAATGAGATTGCATTCCCTTTTGACGTATTTCCGGACCATTGACGTACATGAAAACGTCGAGTGCACCATTTTTTTTGAACAATTAGAAGGGAGGCCACATTAACCCTTCCTGTCAAGCATAGACCAACAATCAACATTCCTATAATTTCTACTCATGTGGAGGACCAGTGCTAAAAATGCCAAAACAATACCCAATTTACATTTCCCAGCTTAATTATTAACAGCTGAACCCTTGGGCCACCTTACACTCATAACAGATTTTACTAACTAGTAAAGAGTAACTAATATTCCAAAACAAATGGAATTCCATAAGGGACACATCTCTTCAGTTCATTTAAAACTGAGCTCATTTTTAGTGTCTCATTCCTCAGATATCCTTCTAGATTCTTCTAATTGGGCTATATTCGCTAGTTCAATTGTTCGAAGGCACGAATTTTCTTCGACAACGTTCCCAGGGTCCTGTCAAAATAAATAATTCAACACTCACCAATCTTCTCTTCTCAACGCCCCACGTCGACGATACTTGGTTATTCCCGCTTCACTGCAACACACGTAGGGGAAGACCGATCTTGGTTACTGTGGAACATGGGACCAAACATC
>JAHWFO010050927.1:195352-207530 GCA_023313115.1 Rhysida immarginata | reverse complement strand
AAAAAAATAATATTCATTGAAAATACACAAACAAAAACTTTGGATTATTTACTAAAAAAAATTATGAAAATAATGGCAACAACAAAAAAAATAATAAAACTAAAACCACTGACATCGACATCACATGTCACAATTTTAATAGTTAATGCACTTTGATTCTACTTTAATTAGATAGTTGCTTAAGGGAAGTTGAGCTGGGTATCTTATAAAATGGTTTTTTTTTTATACGAACAAGGGGGTTATTGCAGACAACAAGAATTTAAGAAAAACGTACACTATACGAGACAGGGTTGGAGACTGGTAATTTTTACTAACTCGCTTGTAATGTACATGTCTTAATGAATGACATTGGTGCATCTTGCACTTGTTTTGTTTTACTTTAAAGAGTAGGTGTAAGAGGTGTTTTATTGATCGAGTATTCAGACTACATGATATTGGTCTGGTAACGATCATAAGACATCCCATGTCACAATTTGATCGTGATGGCCCCCCTCTTAGAAAGGGAGTCATCTTGTTACACAATTAAAAAATTACAAATCAACAATATAATGAAAACAGATATGGTTATATCTTTATAAAAGAATTTAAGTTACTTTGTTTGCACTTCCTTGTTTTCCTAGTGAAAACTGCATCTTCAAAATTTTTCTCAAGCACAGCCAGGGATTTCAGAGCAACATTTGTTTGCCCTTCACCTGACAGCTGATGAACCAGAGTCCAAAATCTTATTAAGGCCACCGAATCTGTCGGAGAAAGCAGTTCCACATCTTTATCCTGATCTTTTGGTTCCTGTTCTTCTAGAATAGCAAGCAATATCACTATCAACAGACTGAAAGACCGAATGGCTGCATTAAAGAATGCAGCCTTCATGCAAGGTGAAAGACTCAATGGTTGCATTTCTTTATATCTTATTTCTGATTGGTTGAACTCACAGATAAATAATTAAATACAAACTGGAGATGGCCTCCTAACATGATGTAATAATTTTTCTATCGAAAAATGGAAGGAAAAATTCTGCAACCTGGATTTGAAGCAGGAACCTGGAACCATGACAGTAGAGGTTCCTGGTTCGAATCCAGGTCGCAGAATATTTCCTTCCATTTTTTGACAGAAAAATCTGATTGGTTAGTTAGAGAGAATACAGTACTGATCTCATTGGAACTTAGATTAGGATCTAATTGGTTGATTACAGAGAATCAATTAGTTCTGTAATGGGGCAGTTTCATGTGAGTTTTAATTATTGGCGCTAACAGTACTTATCAGCCCATGCCTATCCCATGACCGCCATTGCTACTAGGTTGTACCTACGCAAGTCCTAGTATTAAATTATTTCATGGTGTTTTTAATAGTGCAAAACTGCTTGTACTTTAATAACCTGTGGTTTATTTAAAACCGAATTTCACTTCAAGCATTTTAATATTCAGGAATTTCTTTGTGGATTTCCTCATGGCTCTATAAGATTAACAATTTCAGGAATTTCTTTAATATTACATGTTTACATGATTATACCTTCACGCAATAATTAATTTTAAAAGTGGGAAATGTGATAGACAGATTATATAGAGTACACTAAACAGGAAATACGTTTTCTACTAATATGGCAATTTTGTGTACACCTGTACATAGTTCATAAAAAGGGAAAGTTAGGCAAAAAACGCATGGTACCCAAGTCGTACACCCATTTTCACCTGATCATTTAAACTCCCCTTTGCAACTTTTCCTTTTTTAATGTTTTTTTTTTTAATCTTGTAATCCTCATTTTTAATCGATCATCAATGTCAAGGATGTAAAAAAACATGGGAAAAGTCACAAGTAGTTACAGCGTGGTAGTCACAGCATTCATTGAAACTTACCCGTCTATAAGTTGAACTTTCCAACCTGTAGTTACAGCTTCACGTTTACTTAATTCAAGTTTTAAGGCTTTCACAGATCAGCTATCATATAACACTGTCATTGTCTCACTCTCAATGAAATCTTAAATTGCACATCCAATCCAACATGCGAAAAGCATTCAAGTGTTCCGACCACACCACACAATTCCGCATGCTAATATAAATTGGTTCAGTGGTACATGTTTTAATTGTACCAATATTGTACCATTGGAACTTTCAATGCTAAGATGATGCCATGTAATATATATAAAAAAAACATGATATGACGTGTCATGAATGAATATAACGGAAAATAATGATCTGTGTGGTTTCTAGTGGTGAATTTCCAAAAATGTTTCATGACCTTATGAATAACACATCGAAGATTTTATTAATTATCTCAATCGACATCGTTACATAATGTAACGCCTCGGAAAGTTCTTACAAAAATTGTTTTGATCCATTTTCCATTCGAACCACAGACACGCTTGGGCCAAGGTCTATAAAAGAAGGTCAGCACACAAAAATGGAGCTGCCATTTTGGTTCTAAATGTGGCGTTTCCTATATATAGTTAAACATATAGGCGATTTTCGTACAAAAAAAATTAATTAAATAACCAAAATGCGGCAGTGAAGTGGAAGTTGTTATAAATATTAGTAAAATATATCATTTAAAATGTATCATTAAAAAGCCTCAACGTAAGAAAACTGGAAAAACTAAAAAAATTTAAAATTATTAAAGGTTCATTCAATGATACTTTGAAGTGAATTAATTGAATAATTTCATGAATTTTAAAAACTTCAAAAATTAATTAATAAATAAAAAAACTAAATCAAGAAAATTCAGAAAATGACCGCTTAATAAGATTTCAAAATGAATTTAAAATTTCTTAATAAACTTAAAATTGTAATTTTTTAATTTTGGGCCTAATACAATTTTAACATTAATGGCCTAATAACAATATTGATATATAACCTTATTATTATTATATAAATATAATTTTGAAAAAATTAAATTCACAATTTTCAGTTTCAGGTTGAAAACATAAGTTGTCATAACTTAATTTGCAGTTTTTACAAATTGGTTTCATACAGTTTTACATGAATTTCATACATTTCTAAATAGATTTATTACTCCTGATGTCGTCCGGAAAATTCGGGCTCTCGAAATCGGATATAACCCACCAACACAACGGGCCATTGCACAAAAGGTAGGGACATCTGGAGTGTACACTGTAAACACAATTATCAACCGTGATTTACGAGGTGCATTCAAGTTCTAAGGCCTCCGATTTTTTTTCTCCGGATTGGAAAGAGATAGAAACATGCGCATTGTTTTAAAATGAGGCCGCGTTCATTGTCAATACATCCCAGAGATGGCAGCACCGTATGGCAGATGGAATTTTACCGCCAGCGGCGAGAATGAGAACTGTTTTAGATACTTAAAATGGCGACGTTTTCCTTACTTGAACAGCGTGCAATCATTCGTTTTCTGAATTTGCGTGGTGTGAAACCAATTGAAATTCATCGACAGTTGAAGGAGACATGTGGTGATGGAGTTATGGATGTGTCGAAAGTGCGTTCTTGGGTGCGACAGTTTAATGAAGGCAGAACATCGTGTGACAACAAACCGAAACAACCTCGGGCTCGCACAAGCCGGTCTGACGACATGATCGAGAAAGTGGAGAGAATTGTTTTGGGGGATCGCCGAATGACTGTTGAACAGATCGCCTCCAGAGTTGGCATTTGTGTGGGTTCTGTGCACACAATCCTGCATGACGACCTGAAAATGCGAAAAGTGTCATCCAGGTGGGTGCCACGAATGCTGACGGACGACCACAAGGCTGCCCGTGTGGCATGTTGCAAAGCAATGTTGATGAGCAACGACAGCATGAATGGGACTTTCTTTTCGTCGGTTGTGACAATGGATGAGACGTGGATACCATTTTTCAATCCAGAAACAAAGCAACAATCAGCGAGGGCGTAATCCTTACCCATTGCGTTCCAAAGGGCACCACGGTAACAGGTGCATCCTAAGAAAGTGTTTTGAAGAACAAATTCCTTCCTGCACTGCAACAAAAACATCCGGGAAGGGCTGCGCGTGTGCTGTTTCACCAAGACAACGCACCCGCATATCGAGCTAATGTTACGCAACAGTTTCTTCGTGATAACAACTTTCAAGTAATTCCTCATGCTCCCTACTCACCTGATCTGGCTCCTAGTGACTTTTGGCTTTTTCCAACAATGAAAGACACTCTCCGTGGCCGCACATTCACCAGCCGTGCTGCTATTGCCTCAGCGATTTTCCAGTGGTCAAAACAGACTCCTAAAGAAGCCTTCGCCGCTGCCATGGAATCATGGCGTCAGCGTTGTGAAAAATGTGTACGTCTGCAGGGCGATTACGTCGAGAAGTAACGCCAGTTTCATCGATTTCGGGTGAGTAGTTAATTAGAAAAAAAATCGGAGGCCTTAGAACTTGAATGCACCTCGTACAAGTGGAGAAGCGACACAAGAGCCACGTTCAATTTTAAATGAATTTATTACACTTTTAAATGAATTTAATACGCTTCCAAATAGATTTATTATAATTTTAAATGAATTTAATACGAAATAATAAATAAGAACTGGAGCTAATTCTCCAAACATAAGGTAATATTATTTTAATACGATTTTAAATGAATTTACGGTGAAATACCCCGTCAGAAGAGAAATACGGAAGAATAAATTTCTATAATATTACTGTATTTATTTTAGCTTAATTACAAAGTGATTAACTGTTACTCTTTATACGTTTGTGTTATTTGCTTATGTTACAATTTCATTATCTGTAATTAAAATAATAAAAAATAGATAGATAGATAATTCAGTTTTATTTCCTATTTTGTATATACAAAAAATGGAAAATACATATGCTTTCACAGTTATTTACATACACATTCACTACATATGCCTCTTTACTTACAATATGTTTCAATTAAACCGTTACATTTGCCATATATTGATTATACATATACACCACGGAAATTACTTTGGTTCGTGCTATTTTATTCTTCTGCTTCTCTTCCTTCCCCATTTCTTATCTGCTCTGTTTCTTTTAAAAATTTAACTATTTGCCAATTGACCGAGTTCCCCCCTAGTAATATCTTTTCCCAGTTTTCCACTTTACTTAGTTTATGTGCTCTTCTTGCTACTTCCAGTTCTTCGCACATAAAGAGAACGTGTTCCGCCGTCTCCTCTGCTTTTCCGCACACTCTGCATTTCTTTTCATCCTCTGAAAACCCTTTTTTCCCAGCCCTCCATTCATTTCCCGCTCTTGCCCTTGCCCATAATGCCCTATCCTTGTCCTTCATTCTCATACCCATATATCTTTCTCTTTGCAAGTGTTCTTTAATTTCCCTATAATAGCTGCAATAGCTTGACTTCTTGATTTTTGTGTTCCTTTCACTTATTTCCCTCTGTACTAACTCCAGCATAACCTTCTCATTTGCCTCTCTTCTGTTTGCATGATCGCTGCACCATTCTTTCACAATCTCGTCAGATGTCTCTTCAGCCATTTTCTGCAACCACTGTATATTTTTCCCTTCTTTATATATTTTTCTCACTGCTTCCCAGCAGCCTTTGGGGATTCTGCCATCCTGCATCTTCTCTACTTTCTCTATGTAGTCTAAAGTTCTTTTACATGCTCCGATCTTTAGGCTCATTCTCCCCATTTCCCCTAGCATTATACATGACGGTGTATTATTTTGCCAGCCTATAATCCATCTTAAATACTGATTTTGTATCGTTTCAATGGTTTTGTCGCATTCCCACCCCCACACCTCCGCCCCATAGTAAATAACACTCTTCACCAGCGAATCAAAAAGTCTCATTTTAACCCCCACATCCGTAATATTTGCTCTTTTTCCTATTCCCCAAGTCATTCTCATAGCTATAGTCGCTTTTTCTTTTACTGCCTTTTTCTGTTTCGTCCAGGAGTTTTTTGCCGTGAACCACACCCCGAGATATTTATATTCATTAACTATCTTAATTCCTTTCCCTCCCCACCACCAACTTTCCCTCCTGCCCCTTTTCCCATCTCTCCGAAAAATGATAATGTGTGACTTCTCCATATTTATGGTGAGTCTCCTCTCTGTTAAGAACCTTATCGTTCTGTTTATCATGCATTGGAGATCACCGGGGTCCGTCGCTACCATGACTATATCGTCCGCGTACATTAACGTGTATATTTTCGTTTTGCCCATTTTCACCCCACCTACCCCACTCCTACTTAGATGCTCCTCCAACTCGCTTATGAGTAATGCAAACAGAGTGGGGCTCATTACACAGCCCTGCTTTACTCCTTTTCTGGTCCAAAATCTGTCTGATATTTCATTCCCCCCCCTCACTCTGCATGCAGTTTCCCTGTAAATATTGCGTATCATTTGCAGAAAGTTTCCTTTTATCCCTATCCTTTCCAGTTTTTCCCAGAGTACTTCCCTATCTATACTGTCAAAAGCTGCTTTCAAGTCAATGAAAAACGCGTATAATTTGCCGCCATTTGAGTTTGTCATCTGGTCTATCATGCATTGTAGGCTAAAGATATTATCTGTGGTGCCGTGCTCTGCACGGAAGCCCGCTTGTGCCTCTGGCATTATCTGGTTCTCCTCAATCCATTTTGTCAGCCGGGTGTTTAATATCCTCATAAAAACTTTATATGTGATGGATGTTAAACTAACCCCTCTATAATTTGTTGCCATATTCCTTTCGCCCTTCTTGAATAATGGACAAATTAATATTTCATGCCACTGTTTCGGCACTCTTCCCGTGTCAAACACCTGTTTATACAGCCGTGTCAGTACCTTTACTACCTCTCCGCCTGCATTTTTTATGTATTCCGCTGGTATGCCATCTAGCCCCATTGCTTTATTTGCTTTCAGTTTTTGTATCGCCTTCCAAGTTTCCTCTCCAGTGATTTCTCCATTTAGCTCGCTCTGGTGATCGTCTTCTTCGCGCTTCTTGGCTGATTCTATCATGTTACTAGTCCCTTCGTCATTCTTTCCTTCCAATAGTTTCATAAAATGTTCTCTCCATTCCTCTATTTTAATTCCCACCCTCTCCAACCTTTTCTTTTTCCTGTGTTTGTTTATCAGCCCCCAGAAATCGCGACTGTTTCTGACTGTTCTGATCTTATCGTTCCACCTCTGTACTTCATCCCTCTTCTTCTGTTTACATGTCCTTTGAAATTCCCTCTTTTCCTTGATATATTCTTCCCATAGCAGCTTCCTGCCATCCTTTCTCATTTTTTCCAATTTTTTCTTCACTTCCTTCTTTTTCTCCCTGTACTCCGCATCGAACCACGTGTCTCCCTTCCACGTGCCTCTCTTAGAGCCTCTTACCATCCCCATTTCCTCCCCAATATTCTTTATGCTTTTCTCAAACTGTTCCAGTTCTTCTGTGGTTCCGTTCTCATGCCTCATCCTCCCGAAAATTTCCGTACACCTCTTGATGAATTCTTTCCCTTTCTTTTCCTCCCATACATGCTTCTTTCCTTCCTCCTCATATTTTTCTCCTGCGATTCTTGCCCTGAGTTCCAAGATAATCGGTTGATGGTCAGAGATGATTTCCTTGCCTACTTTAAAAGCCTCGATGTTATCCATACATTCTACACTGACCACTGCGTAGTCAATCACTGACCTTCCATTCCCTCCTATGAAGGTCCACTCCCCTTCCTCATCTCCTTTTGTTCTGCCGTTTATTATTACCCATCCCATCTCTTCACATATTTGTAACATATTTAAACCCTCTTTATTCACAATGACATCTCTTGATTCCCGCTTCTTTCCCATCATATTAGTTATACCTCCCCAAGTCCGCCTATCAAATTTTTGCTCTTTCCCCACTCGCGCGTTCCAGTCTCCCATTATGATTACATGTTCGTCTCGATCCATTTCTTTGTTTAGCCACTCCTTCCTGATATTTTCAAGTCCCTTATCATTATATATGCCAATTATTGTATAAGGGGTATTACCAATTTTAACTCTTGCTTTCAGTCCATGTGTATCTTCCATCCATCCCAACATTTCAATTTGTTTACACTTTCTAATCCCCATAATCATCCCTCCCTTGGCCCTGCCTTTCTTTTTTTCTTTCTTAGCTAATTTACAATTACAGTTATAAATTATTTCTATACTACCTTTTATTCTTTCCCAGCTTTTCGTTTCAAGCCAGGTTTCAATGAGGATGATTATATCATATCTATTAATGTCTATCCAGAATTGTTGGTTTTTCCCCGCCAGTCCAGCCACATTCCATGCTAGAATTTGGATATTTCTTTCCTGTTCTGTTCTCCCTTCCCCCCCATCTGTTGCTTTCCCTGTTTTTCTTCTACGTCTCTGATGGCTTCTCTCACCGTGCCCCCCATTCATTTCCCTTTTTACCGTTAAAAATTTTTGTTCTCTTGTTCCAGTTTATCTGTGAACTCGTTCCATTTCCACCATTCCTTGTTAATGCAGATTTTTTTGTATTCTACTTTCACTGTGTTCCCTTGTTCTCGTTCCTGTTTTGCTCTGTCCCTTAGTTGTTTCTGTATACTTCTCGTTCTATATGAGTAGTCCTCGTCTACATAGTAATCAGTTCCTGACAGTTTGTTTTTGACTGACATGATTTTTACTTTGTCTGCCCATGACAAAAGTTTTACTATCATGGATCTCTCCGTTTTCGCTCCCCTTCGTTTTTGTCCCAGTCTGTGTGCTCTCTCTATACTTATTCCTTTTATATTTAACTGTTTCTCACACCAATCCTCACATATTTGTTTTGTTTGCTGCCAGGTCTTGTTCTCCACTTCTGCTATTCCTCTCACAATTATATTGTTTCTCCTGCTTCTGTTTTCTAAGTCATCCGTTTTGATGGTTAGGAATTTAATTTCTTCATGTTGTGTTTCTATCTTCTCCTTCCATGTTTTCCTTTCTTCCTGCCATTCTTCACTTTCTTTTTCTAGTTGTCGGACTCTCTCTCTTGCTTCCCGCAATTCCTTCATTATTTCTGCATTTTCCCTCCGCATTTCTTGAATTTCAAACAGTATCTTTTTCATCATCTCTTGATCCTTCGTTCCTGATCTTACCTCGTCCCCTGTTGTATCACTCGTATTCATGTTTTTCCCCTGCAGTGTCTTTTTCGGCGCCGGTGTTCTCTGCCTGTCGCCGGCCATCTTGTGTCCCACGTGGGTCTTCCTCTGTCTTTCACTGCTATGTTTGATTCTTTACCTTTGTTCTCTTCACAACTCCTCCGTCACACTAATAAAAAATAAATTTTCTGTAAATTTACTAAAAGGTACATTCCAGCTTGACTGATGTTACATGTTGATAATTTTTTTTATGTTACCCTAACCATAATTCTAAAAAAAAATGATTAAAATTTTTTTAACTATCTCTGTTTCATTACTTGGTGGATAGTCAATTTAAATTCAATAAGTTCAAAAAAACTCTTAATATTTAATGCTGTGTATCATAAAAAATGTAGTGTGACTGATGTTACAAGAAAATGGACACTCATCTAAATGGGATGTGCAAATGGGATGTTCCAATTTCTCCTCTCATCATACAGAAAAAAGAAAACTTTTTATTACTCTTAAATAGATCAAACTTCAAGGAACACAAAAACTAAAACAATCAACACAAATGATTAACAAGAAATTATTAAAAATTAAAATTGGATGTGACTGATGTTACAATGTCAGATGTGACTGATGTTACATGAAATTTGTTACATGTTACAAAAACATATTGCACTTTTTAATCCTAAATCCTATTTTAACTTTTTGATTAGTAAGTAAGTTATCTAAAATAGTCATATCTTACGACTATAATAACACAAATAGTCATATCATAACTTAAATGTTCAGTTGTCGAAATTGAAAATGACCACGAGCATTAACTGCTTCTGGTGGATCAAGTTATCTGATAAGTCTTTTGCGGAGATAATAAATTTCATCAACAGGGTTTGGCCACTTCCAATACTTTGCAGCTCTAACCATCACACTAACGAGGTACTCATTAGCACCTACTTCCTTCACCTCACCAGGATAGTATTGACAGTCATACTCCACTTCAAACCAATCTCCAACACTGACTGCTGATGATAACATTTCAATATTTTCAGCTTGAGGAGTACATGACAGATTTGTAAGTTGCTGACCCACAGTTCTGCCACTTACTACATGAAGGTAGTGCAGTTTCATAATCTCCTCTATTGTGGCTGCATTTTCGAACACTTCAAACAGATTCAAATTTCGTGCATGCTCCTCGATTTCAGTCGGTGTAACTTCCAACACTTTTGCATTTGATATTGCTTTGGCAGCAATATCAAATGTAAACTAAATTCTCTCTTACAAGTCTGCAGCATTGTAAACTAAATTCTCTCTTTTTCGAACTGAATCCCACACCTGTCTCTTGACGGAGCCTCCTATGCCATCAACTGGCCCCTTTCCATGTGCTGTTGCAAAGAAATTCCACCTCAATATGATTTGGTGCTTCTTTTCAAAAACTGGCAGTGAGGAAGCAACAAACTTGTTTTTAAATTGAGAATTTGGCCCATCTGTCCATTATGCCCACTTCCTTAATTTCTTCCGGCAACTCTGATAGAAGTTTGTCAAGATATGGCACCACAGTGTCCTTTGAATGAGTTAGATCATCAGAGACCATTACCTGCGATTGCAAACTTCCACTATGCCAAACTGCAATTGTAAACAAACTGACTTGTGCCTGTGCCCAATGTGCACTTTGGATTTCATCTTGGGATAGACAAGTGTAGTTTTCAGAAAAGTCCATTTGAATCAATGCCTTGTTTGCTGCAAATCCTTCAGTTGTAGCATCTTCACGTTGCTATTTGTACACTTTTGCCTGCTCACGCTTCATATGACAGTGCTCTAGAAACACTGGTAAAATGCTACGGATGTACTTTATCAGATTGTCCACTGTTCCTTCCATGACAACATTGTAGAGCCTGTCGTTTTCCATTTTTTTCCATTGATGCCAAGTGACTTCAGCTGAATACTTAACATCATAGAGATTTCCATATTTCTCTATGAATAATTTTCCGTCTTTGTAGTTTTCACACTTATTATTCCAACAATTAGCACTTTTGTGCCCACATAACAGGGTCTCAGGAAAATCGTTGGAGTATTTTGGAATATCGGACACTTGCAAATGAAGATCATCCAAAGCAGATATGAAATTTTGGTGATATTTGCACAAACACACATTGTGTGGCAAATTTTGGCTTAATAGCACATGCTTTGGGTGCAATGCTGCAAATGAGCTCTTCCCGACTTTTACATTAGGAATTTCAAAGAGAAACATTGGATGCACTTCTTTAAGAGTTGTCTGTAAATGTCTTGATTGCTTCTTAACTTTGGTGCCATCTTCTTGAATAACAGTTACTACATCCCTTCTACCAGGTGCTTGCCTAGTAATATCGTCACGTTCATAGTATTTCTGCACTAAATTAACAGTCTCTTTAGGCAAACCTGTAGACCTTGATTGATTTGTTTTGCTGCTGGATGGAAATTTAGGATCAATCTCAGTTTGAAACAGTCTGCGTATAACAGCTTTTTTCCTACGCGGTGTACTTGGTAATGCACGTTTCACGCGAGCTGTAGCTTTTCCAAGTGCACTAGCATTTCCAAATGGAGATTTATCCAAAGGAGCTGGTAATTTATCTTTAGATATTTCTTTTTTCAGTGCTCTGAATTTTGCAACTCGTTTCTTGACAGCTGTCCTTATGTCTGTACTGATCTTTGCCTGCACTGATTTGGAAAGTTTTGCACTTTCTGCTTTCTTCTTGTTACGATACTTCAATGCTTCTGCTTTATTTTTCTTTTTGTAATTTTCGTACTGCCCATTATTCTTTAACTTCTGCCTCCTTATTTTCTGCCTTTCTGCTGCTGTCTTTGCCATGTTTAGTTGAAAAGAATATTATGGACCTAATGAAAGTAAAAATACTTTTGTGACTGATGTTATTTATATGACTGATGTTACACAACTTTTATTTTAATTTATTAAAATAAGAGGTCAACCAATTCAGAGTTTTCTATTGATTCTTAGAGAGAGCTGTCTAACGAAGGAGAATCTACAGTTACAACATTTATTTCTCATATTATTAAATGATGCACTAAAAAATGTGTAATTTTGTGACTGATGTTACATTATTTAGGCCTAAACTTTACAACCCAATTACAAACAAAATATGCAACCAATAGACCTGAGCTTGGGCTTAAAATGGAGCTAATAAATCCACTTACCTTGCAATATTTAGCAAATGAAATATATACAATA
>JAHWFO010050927.1:148505-166649 GCA_023313115.1 Rhysida immarginata | reverse complement strand
CTTTTATTTTTTGAACCGAAGCAGATATGTCAATTTTGATGAATCCAATGAATAGGAAGTTGTGGGTGGCCTATCCCATGGTGCACTTTTCATCATCCCAAATATGCAAATTAGGACACATTCAAAATTTAGCTCAAAAACCGTAAGGGATAGAGGAAAAAACCCAATTGCAAACTTGTTCAGCATAAAAAAACAAACAAAACATAAAAAAAATCTTCCAAATCGGACCAACCAATTACCCACAATCACGTGCTTACAAATAGTCACACTGCACAAGGAAAACTGAATGTTGATATTTCCACCATGTAAAGCATGCAAATAAAAAAATTAACATAAATTACCACACTTACATTCACTTTCATGTGGAAAAGCAAATAAAAGGCATGTTTTAGCGTCAGTTAGGTTCCATGCCCAATTGTGTTATGGTGATTGTGGCATCAGTTCACCACGTGATTGTGAGTGATTGGTTGGTCCGATTTGGATGATTTTTTTTTTGTTTTGTTTGTTTTTTTATGCTGAACGAGTTTACAATTAGGTTTTTTTCTCTATCCCTTATGGTTTTTGAGATAAATTTTGAATGTGTCCTAATTTGCATATTTGGGATGATGAAAAGTGCACCATGGGATAGGCCATCCACAACTTCCTATTCACTGGATTCACCAAAATTGACATATCTGCTTCGGTTCAAAAAATAAAAGGGGGGTTCAGACTTTTGTATTCACCCTGTATAATGTTCAAAAGCAGAAACATTGTTACATATCTGTAAATCATCAACTAAATTCATTTAAAGGTTCACTCATAAATTAGACAAGCATGCGGCTTTCATTTAGAATTACAAAACGTCTTAATGACATTAAAAGGTTACGTCGTCTTTATTACACTCCAGGTAGGGATTAAATCTAATTCTTAGATATTTATGGCTTAAATCGTGTCTTTTTAAAGATTATCTTCTATTTCTATAGGTGCTCGTCTTGTCGTTCCTTAGGTTAGCGCCCAGTCACAATTTAATCAGCTACTAGACTTTTCGGTCTGGGGAAAGGTAAGTCGACGGGGGAGGAATGTTGTAATACTCCAGCATTTGAAGACTTCACAAATGTAAGTAGACTTGTTAGGTGTATATCTTCTCTCTTCTATTTATCACAGTTGTTTTTCATTTCAATAGCTTAAAACATAATTGTTTTTTTTATTTTATGTCTGGCTTATTAAGCCAGGCTTAATAACAACAGACCAATGTCCGGCATTTGTGTTGAAAACATCGATGTTCTAATATATTTTCCTCCGCTTAAAAAATAATTTTAATAATCTTGAGTTTTTTATCAGCTAGTTTCACATTCTGTTCAGCTAGTAGCGGGAACACATCAAACTTCCGCCAACACTTGTTGAAGGTACATGGTAAAGCAATTCTGGATACGAATAACAAAAGACGTCGTCTGGCACCTAAATCTCCTTCACATGATGCAGGTAACATAACATAAATATATTCTAAATACACTCAAACGAGTTTCTCACACCAACTAATGAACTGTCGCATATTTGTTTTTATTAAACACAGGCAATAACAGCGAAGGAAATGTTCGACAGGCATTTTCGGCATCGATGTCATCATCTTCTATTCCCGACAGTGAAGACCGACATGAATATTCTAATATTGCGGATTCATTTAAAAACATTATTGATTTCAAACCAGGTAATAATCTGTAATACCATTAAGCAATTATAGAGGAAATTGTATTAAGCAATCCCCGTTTGTTGTTTAGTAATAAAAAAGTTATTAACTAATTTGTTAATGTACTATAATGCACTGTATCATTAAAAGTGCAGTAAAATTTTAATATTATTTTTATTCCAGGTGGGAAAAAAAACATCTGCCATCACTCATGCAATTCAGCTTTGGCTTATTAAAGACACGCGGCCAGTTGAAATTGTCAATGGAGAGGGCTTTCGCAACATGATGAGAGTAATTTGCCCACAATATCTACTTCCTGTCCCGTCAACTTTTAACAGGAATCTTGATTGTTTGTTTGGAAAGGCTACCATCTATTTGAAAAAGAAGTTTATTGCTCAATTGACATTCGATGCATGGACTGACAGTTATAATTCACAAAATTATCTGGGTGTCACAGTGCATTACGTTATGGGGTTTGAATTTCATTCGTATGTTTTAAATACACCCAGCACTGAGGTGGGCCAGAGACTGAAGAACCTGTGCATAAAAAGCATGGATGCTAGATTCAAACATGTGGAAGCAAATCTAACGTATAGCAGAGCAACCATCCTGGATCCAAGATTCAAGAGGCGGAACTTCAAGAGCAGGTCTTGTTCTTCTCAAGCAATCAACAACATCAATGCTGAATTGATCCATCTACTTGGTAGTGATGTTGTATCCAATCAAGGTAATGATATGGCATTTGTGGATGCAGATGAAGATGACTTGTGGTCATATAGAAATGCTGATGTAGTAGTTAAAAGTACTATGCAATTTCAGAGCTCAAGTTTGCAACCTATCTTTAAAGCATACTTAGATATTCCTGCTTCATTACCTACAGCAGATCCATTAAAGCTATGGAGTGAAATGCAACACTCCAACTATCATGTTTGTCAGATAGCAATAAAGGTATTATCAGTTCCATGTACTTCAGTACCTGCAGAACGTCTTTTTTCAAAAGCAGGAAATCTAATAAATGCTAAACGTTCCACTCTAAAACCAAAAAATATAGAAAAATATTTGATTTTAAGTTCGCTAACAGTTGAAGAGCTCAGTGATTTGCATTAAATGCTTTATTTATTGTATAATTATTGAATTTTTGTTTCATTCAATTTTCATTATAATTAAATACCGAAAATCGTTCAAAGTGAAGACCTTTCTTTTATTTGCTATTAACACCAACAGAAGAAAAGAAGGAGACAGATCTCCGAAATGTACATATGGGTTTTTAATTTTATAAATTCATTTATGCGGAATAGTGGTTTCTCTGACATCGATGTCGCGATGTTTTAAGCATCGCACTGCTCTAATGATTGGGCTTGTATCTCGATGCTCGGGGCTGACTATCAAAAAATTTCACAAGGGCACACGGGGCCCACTATAGTGAGTTCTCGGATTTTTTTGGGAATAAGGTAACCGAGGTACGGGGCGTGTCGGATTATCAGGCAGAATATGTTACTGATAAGTCACGCCCTGTGTTTGTTTGAATTGGAAAAGTGACGCCCAAGTAATTGAATTGGAAAAGGCTGAGGTAGTTGAAGCTTGTGTGAGACCCTGGAATTCCCCGGTGCATGTGGTGCCCAAGAAAAACGGCAACATCCGTATTACACTCAATCTCCACCAGGTGAATGCGTGCGCCATGCCGGTGGATTTCCCCGCACCCATCATGAAGGATATATTGGAACAGCTGAACGGGTATAAATTCTTTTCGGTGCTCGATCTAAACAACAGGCATTTTCAAATACCTTTGGTCGAGTCACTGAAAGAATGCTATGCCGTTCAGACTCCCTGGGGGAAATACCAACTAACTAGACTGGCCCAGGGAGGTAGAAACTCCTCCCAGCTCTTTCAACAATATGTTGTGAAGACCTTGTGGGAGAGGTAGGGAGGAAATACCTTCCTTGATGACATCTTGGTTTCCACTCGAACATTTCACAAGCACTTGGAAGTTTGAGAGATTTCGGACTAAGGGGTTGATTATAAAACTGACGAAATGTCAGTTGTGCACTCCGTGTGTCCGATATCTCGGGTATCTTATATCCGCTGAGGGTGCCAGCCTGGACCCGGATAATGTGCAGGCAATGTGATAGAGCCCACCAATGTCAGGGAGTGAGAGGGATGATCAGCTCGATAAATTTCTATCGGCCCTTCATCAAGGACCTATCCGAACTCCTTCCTATCAACGAGTTGACCCAAAAAGGAGTAGAGTTCCACTGGGATGCTGTGTGCCATAAGGCATTCATGGAAGTGAAGTTCAGCTTAACATCCGCACACGATATTGTGGCCTCCGATTACAAGCAGAGCTTTTTTCTACTCATGGACGCATCAGCACACGCAGTTAGGGCAATGTTACAGCAGGAATCGGAGGCGGTGCTTCGATCTGTTGCCTTCTCTAGCCATAAACTCCAGGGGAGTCCAGTGAATTACTCGGTGATAGAGAAGGAGGCGCTGGCAATAATAATGGCTACAAAACAATTTCACCACATTACCAATGAATCCTAAGATGGGCTCTGCAGCTAGATGAGTTTAACCTGGATTACAAGCACATGCCAGGTAAACTAAATTGTATGCCCGACATGTTGTCGCACCAGTGTGACGATACAGTGCTGGTCCAGGGTAATCGGGATTTGAGAGACGAGCTGAGGGAACAGCTGTTGAACGATCCATGGTTAGCAGCAATTTTGGCCGAATTACAGGTCCAGGATGTAGTGGTGTGACCATGGGGTCGACTGGTGTCAGTGGAGGGTCTGGTGGTGTGGGGCCCATGGCTCAATTGGAAAATGATAATTAATCATGGCTTAAATACCAAGTTATAAAATTAGTTGTTTAATCGAAATGGGGTTCAGCAACTCCAATCAGCCCGACACATATTAAGATTTTTCCAGCTCACAGGTCTGGCTGGAGAGGCAGTGAATTAGGTGAGAAACAGCTTATGATAATTAGACCCCTTTTTATCCTGTTAAGATATAACTTATTCCACGTTAACTCTTATTGCTTTAACTCTTCTGTTAGTGTGATAGGCAACAAATTAAACAATAACACCCATTAAATATTATAATAATAATCATTGATGGCCGTGAGAGCTATAGAGAGAATTATCACAAGATTATTGATTATTACCCTCTTTGGACCTCGTTAAAGCTGATTGTGCTAACAACGGCGTGGCGACGTCTGCGGACGGTGGCTAAGAATCAGCGGCGGCTCTCGTCTGGCTTTCGGCATGAATCTAGGCACGGCCCTCGGAATGGCTTTCGTTGACGGCTGCTGGTTTGGATTGCGCTCAGTTCTTCTCCTCGTTCATGGAACAACAAAGGCGGCTCATCAGGCTTTTGGACTCAGGCGGCTTCAAAACTAACAATGCGTAGAACTGGCATTCTGCTCATTCCCATCTGAACACTGTTCAGGAACCTCTCGTGCAAGCATTCAGTCTTAACGTTTCTAACTGGTTAGCAATACGTCTATCATCATCAATTGAACGGGCAACTCTTCCGTTTGTTTCTACATCTGGCTGGCAACTCTACTCGTCTCTCCACATCTAGCGGGTACTGACCACTACTCTTCTCAACGTCTGGTGGGCGACTGGCCACTTCTTCTGACCAATGTTTCTCACTTCAGAACGTCCCAAATTGCTATTCTTAATTACGTATTGATGACATACAGGTTTTTTGGAATAACTTTAATATTGCAATTGGTTGAGACGAGAGAAAAACATTCCCTCACGGATGTCAATCATTTTAGGTGACAGCCAAAAACAGTTTGTGCGCCTTGGACTCTGAGGAAGAAGCGAATGCCGCTCCCAACGATGTCTCAAGTTGCTCCACCAAGGCGGGGTGGACAAACATCCGTTCTCATCGTCTGTCTTTTCTTACAAGAAAGGAAACCCACTCCTTCACCGACAATTGATTGTATTATAATAAATTCTAAATGCTTCTTATGTTTACTAGAGTCTATTATCTTCATAATACTAATAGCTCAGGAATGTAATTGATTAAACGTAATAAGAATAACTTCTAATAATGCATTAAAATATAATAAAGGTGCAATTGTTCATTAATATAATTCTAATTTCTTCTTCCAAATAGACAGTAAATCGGCACATGAAAGCTTCTTAAGTTAAAATCTGAATCAGCTTATATCTTGTGGTTATAATAAAGTCTAAGATCCACAAGCGGACACCCAAATACACGCCCAAGGGTGTGCATGTCCCGGGCACTCCGGGAAAAACTGTTGGCACAGTTCCATGATTGTGTGATGGCCGGTCATCGTGGCACAAACACTACCCTCCGAAATTATGAAAGTTATGTTTTTGACCGGAAATGAGAGCAGACATTAAACAAAAAATGACACACAACCACATACCAGCTCTGCACTACATACCAGCGAACCAAGAAGAATGTGGTGAAGGCGCCATAGCAGGCTGGGATTAGGGCCAGCTACCCCTTTCAGAAAATTGTAGTGGACGTGGGTCCGGTCCAGAAATCTAAGGCCGAAAATAAATATATCTTAGCTATGACCGACGTGTT
Organism: Rhysida immarginata; assembly: GCA_023313115.1. Lineage (NCBI taxonomy): Eukaryota > Metazoa > Arthropoda > Chilopoda > Scolopendromorpha > Scolopendridae > Rhysida > Rhysida immarginata. The sequence goes on along the minus strand of JAHWFO010050927.1, from coordinate 160,421 downwards.
AACTGGGTTTGTGGAGGCCCAGGCATTATCTGACCAAACAGCTGATTTGTGGCTAATGCCATCATGAAAGCCATGGTCTGTAGGTATGGAGTACCGTCACAACTAATTAATGATAGAGGCTCAAACTTTACATTGGAAGTATTTAATGTGATGTGTGGGGACCTGGGCAATAGCCATAAATTAACAAGATCTTATAGGCCAATGTCTAATGGTCTCACAGGAAGGTGCAATAAGACTTTGTGCAAGACCATTACGGCGTTGTGCGCTAATGACTCCGAGAATTGGGACAAAATGTTACCATATGCCTTGTGGTCATTACGGACAAGTTATCATGAATCTTTGCGGGAGGTGCCTGCTTACCTCTTATTATTCGAGTCACATTATTATGACCACCCCCTACGTTTGTCTTAAGGGTTGCCCACCCGAAGAACTATGTCACGTGTTGGGAATTGGTTAGGTGACTATATAAAGTATGTTTCCACTATGTTACAGCTTTTTGCAATCGATAAAATGTAGTTTTCAATTGAAAAAATGCAGTTTTCAAATGAAAAAATAATCTTTTCAAAATAAAAAAAAATGTGGTTTTCAAAATAGAAAATGCAGTTTTCAAATTAGAAAATAAATAGAAAAAAAATTCATAAAATATAAGTCAAAGAAACAAAATAATTTACATACTAAAATAAAGAAAGCGTCCCAGTTAGCCCTAAAGTTCTAGATTAGGAGCTTTAGTTAGCCTCACTCTTCCTTACCCTCTAGTGGCAATTATTTGTATTACATAAACGGCGACGAAATTAAGCAGACGACGGGCAAGATGAGCTCAGTGAACGTGTGTAACTCGAATATAGGCTAAAATACATACTGTAAAAAGATTTCCACAATTTACATACACGTAAAACATTAAATTTTTTAATTCCATAATTAGGAAGAACAAGATAGTCGACGACAAAATAAACATGGTCGCTGTCGTGGCGGTAAAAATGCTAAAATTACCGATGAACAGAGAAATCTAATCATTTCTCAGGTTGTAGATGAAGGCAGGACACAGAAACAAGTATAAAAATATTTACACAGTAAAAGGTTCCTTTTAAACTTACTAATTATAATCCTTTTACTGTAATTGTAATTTTCTAATTATGTATTAGGTGGCGAGTATTTTTAAATTAAAAATTGGCACAGTGGCAACAATTGTACGGAAATTTATCAAAACAAATGAAATACGAAAAGGCGAGCATAAAGGCGGTAAATGTAAAATTCTGAATAAGGACGAAGAACAACAAATCGTCACATTTGTCACACAAAATAACGATGCCACTCTGAAAGCTATTTGCCAGTTTGCTGCACAGCAGTTTGGGAAAACCATTTCGATTCCAACAATTCAACGCCTATTAAAGGGAAGGAAGATCACATTAAAAACTCTGTACACTGTGCCTGCGTCACGCAATTCTGACAAAGCGATAGACAGACGAGCAAACTACGCTGCTGAAGTGATTCCTCAGCAGGGTGGTCCTAATAAAATGATATATTTGGACGAGGCTGGGTTTAATCTGCACCTTCGACATCGGCAAGGTAGAAATTTACTTGAAAAGCGAGCGACAGTAACAACACCTACTAGTCGCGGTGGAAACATTTCAGTTTGCTTGGCTTTAAGCGAAAGTGGAGTGGAACATTTTGAGACAAAACTTTCGGCATATAATTCAGACGATTTCTGCCGATTTTTAGAGACCCTTTTCACTAAAGTACCAGAAAACACCATATTAATTATGGATAATGTTCCATTCCATAAAACTAACCAAGTGAAGCAGCTAATTGATGATCACAGCTGCCAAGTAATTTATCTACCGCCGTATAGCCCGTTCCTAAACCCTGTAGAGGAAGCGTTCAGCAAACTAAAATTGCTTGTGCGCTGCGAACACGCGCCTGACTGGCCAGCCTTACTCGCTGCCATTTCAACTGCAGCAGCGCAAATAACCCCCCGCGACTGCAATGGTTGGGTCGTTCATAGCCGGCAGTTTTTAGTACCGTGCATTCAGCGTACTGAAATTTTAAATGATCTTCCAGACATTCCTCAGAATGATAATGATGATGACAATGAATAGAAGAGAATAGAATTTGTGTTTTTACTGTATGTTTCTTATTGTATACAGCTACTATATTTACTCCTTGTAATAAGGCGTAATATCCAATGTTTTTATATAGTTTTACATTATATCTACAGTAATTTGTATAATAATCTTTAATTTTATAATACTAATATTTATATAATAAAATTTTGTGATTTACTGTACTATAACAATATATATAATTAAATTCTTTGGTTTCTTTGACTTATATTTTATGAATTTTTTGTCTATTTTCTAATTTGAAAACTGCATTTTCTATTTTGAAAACCACATTTTTTATTTTGAAAACTACATTTTTTCATTTGAAAACTACATTTTTTCATATGAAAACTACATTTTTTCAATTGAAAAGATTATTTTTTCAATTGCAAACTACATTTTACCAATTGCAAACTACATTTTATCGATTGCAAAAAAGCTGTAATAAAAACATATCACTCATTGCTGCAATGGGTAAGAAACGTGATTTATCAAATCTGGAAAAGGGGATGATAATCGGCTTTCGGGCCAAGGGTGGCAGTATTTCGGAAACCGCGCAATTTGTGAACTGTTCTCGTGCTGCTGTAGTTAAAATGTACCATGACTGGGAAGATGGGACTGTTCAGAATAAACAGTATGGGAACTGTGGAACACCATGTGCCATTGATGAGAGAGGTGAACGTCGGCTGCAAAGGTGTGTGAAGGCCAACCGATGAGCTACAGTAGACCAACTTACCGCTCAAACCAATGAGGATGCTACCAGACATGCACTTAAACCACAGTACAGAAGACCCTGCTACGTATCAGCCTCCGTGCCCATGCTGACCAAGGTTCATCGCCAAAAACGGCTTCAATTTGCTCAACAATACCGAAACTGGACCTCTTCTGACTGGAAAAAGGTTGCCTTCTCCGATGAGTCACAATTTCTGCTCCACAGAAGTGACGGCTGTGGTGGGTGAGGCGAGAAACCTCCGAGAACAAGCATCCTGCAAGCATTGTCGGACGAATCCAGGCTGGTGGTGGCAGCGTCATGGTGTGGGGAGTGTTCTCATGGCATTGTCTGGGCCCACTGATACCTGTGGAAAGCACTCTTAACAGATTCGGTTATTTATCCATAACTGCAGATCAAGTACACCCATACATGGCAACTGTCTTCCCAGAGAGGGATGGCACGTTCCAGCAAGACAATGCGACATGTCATACGAATGCAAATGTTCGGGGGTGGCTTGAAGAACACGACCAAGAGTTCCAAGTACTACCCTGTTCCTCTAAATCCCTAGAACTAAACCCATCGAGAACCTTTGGGATCACCTCAATTGTCATATGCATGCTATGGAACAACTACCACATACCCTTCAGTAGCTATCGGATGCTCTACAGTCTGCATGGCAACAGCTACCAGTAGAAAGCTACCAGAATCTTATTGTCTCACTCCCACGCCGTCTAGCTGCTGTTCGTGCTGCTAAAGGCAGTTATTCGAGATATTAGCTGGTGATCATAATAACGTGACTCGACTCTGTATATGGATGTATTGGCAATCAACCAAAAACCATTGTGCTGTTCCTCATGTAATTAGTTATAATACTGCCAAGACGGGGAGGGTCTTTGAAAACAGAAAAAAGAAATTATTATTGTGCTTACTTGCAATGTCTATAGTAAAATAAATAGCATAGTATTATTTTCTTTTTTTTCTATTAATAAAGACTTTGTTAAAATACAGACATTAGGCGTTACAAATATTTCTACTTTCTTTATGTGTACCATGTTTACTTTATTTCAATTATAATTATTAGGAGTTGAAGATAAAATGTCATTTTTGTTGATTTTGTCACCGTTTTTAATAATTTGAGTGGCTAGACTTCATAAAAAATCTGGATTCAAGTCATTTTGGTATTATCATTGAGAACATGTGCCTGATGGCAGAAGATCACGAATGCTGGAGATCCTCCATAGGGCTGCTCCACCCGTGGATTCATTGTCTTTAGATAGTAGACGGTCATCCAACTCCACTGAAAAATGAAGCTAAATTTTCTAGCGCCCAATAGGGTGGGAACTCCGCTGAAAAATGGCGCTGCATGTATAATGGGACTAAAAATGCATACAGTGCCGCCCTATCGTGAGCTAGAAATTTTAGTTTCATTTTCAGTTTCAATGCAGCCGGAATTAATGGCATAATATAGCCAAAATTAATGTATTCTACAAAATTTTAAATAAATAATTGATAAACCAACTATTGAATGCATTACATAGCTCAATATTAATTTTGAGATCAACTATATAAATAAAATAACTACGAGAGTTGAATGAGTCCCTACTATCTAAAGACAATGGTAGATTTGAAAAGTAAGTAAGTAAGTAATTAAAAGTCTATTATACAAGAATGATAATTACAATTAAGTACAAGGTGGTTATAATTTAAGTTACACTATTCAGACTCCTCTAGAGCCAATTCTGCTGATCGAATTTTGATGAATCTTGGAATATACAGGGTGTTCCAAAATGTCTTAGACAACTTTTGATCATTATAAAAAGAAACTATTTCAGATAGAGCCAAATGGTTTTCAACAAATTGTTTATCAACTCAAAAAATTTTTGATGCAGCATTATAATGTTTGGTGTCGCCGCACCTTCCTGTGACTGTTTCCGGAAAATGGCAACTAGCGTAAAGAAAGCACAATGTGTGGCATGGTTTATTAAGACTGAATCTGGAACACAAACTCAAAGGAATTTTAGGACACAGTATGCAAAGACCCCACCAACTCAAGACCAAATTGCGAAATGGCATGAACAGTTCATGACCACTGGAAGTGTTCAACCAAGGAAATCAACAGGTCGACCAAGCACTAGCAACGAGGCTGTGGATCGGTTCGGCAGGCATTTCAATGTAGCCCTCGTAAGTTGTTCAGATTAGCAGCCAGACAGCTCCAGATTCCTGAACAACTGTTCACAGTGTTTTACACAAATATGTTAAACTTTATGGCTTTAAAGTTCAACTTGTGCAAGCTTTGAAACCAAATGATAAACCACAACGCTGAGTATATGCTGAAGAAATGTTACGACGAATTGACGATGAAGATTTTTTGAAATCTATTGTCTTTTCAGATGAGACAACTGTTCACGTGTCCGTTAAGGTCAATCATCATAATATGCGGATTTTGGGATCACAAAATTCCCATGAAGTTCTTGGAGTCGAGGGAGATAGCCCAAAGGACATGTGGTGCGGGCTTTTACAGGATCAAGTTATTGGCCCATTTTTTTTCATCGAGCCAGCCGTTAACTCCAACTACCTTGACATGCTTGAAGAATAAGCATTTCCAAAATTTCAGGACGACCAATCAGATGTTTTCTTCCAAAAAGATGGTCTCCCTCCTCACTGGGCGTTAACGGTCCGAGATGCGCTTAATGCTGAATTCCCTCAGCGGTGGGTTGGGCGAGATGGGAGGAATTCCTAACCATTGAAGATTTAATTAAGGTGCACTTTTAGTCTTTAGATTATAAAAGGGGGAAGTAAGTAATTTTACTTGGATTAAATTTGCGGCACAATTTTGTACTTTAATAAACCACTATACGATCACAATGAGAAGTGGGAATATACTGTGGATAAAGACATGATGCAAAAAAAGACGAACCTCTTGTCCACAAACGTTTTAATGGGCGAATACGTATTTGGATCTCTTTGAGATCATTATTCAACGCATTTTTTTGCATCATATTCGCAAATATTCGCCCATTAAAACGTTTGTGGACAAGAGGTTCGTCTTCTTTGCATCATATACGATCACAAGGCCGATAGAGATAGGAATTTGTTTATTTTTTTACATAACTGATTTGGCTGATCACATGCAAGTCGAACCATTCACAAGGAGACACTCCAGGGGATTGATGTAGATAATTGGGAAAATTGAATACCTACATGGGGTGATATCACACTAAAATCAAATTATTTAGCGTAACTACTGACATTCAGGGAGGAATCTCACTTCTGTTTCAGTGAATGTCCAGGTGTTGTCATGGTTTGGGTTGCTCAGAGATTAAATGTTATCTCTTTAAGGCCTTTTTCAGTTGTTGGAAGATGAAAAAAAAAAATCATAGAAGTGTTCTAGGCTGTAGGGAATGTCAACAAACACACTTCAGCAAAAACACTATAGGATGTTAGTTGCTATAAATTGGTCCCAAATCTCTGCACACTATTTAAACATTGTGCTGCTTTTCAAACAGGTACCCCAATAAACTCTTTGCATGCATTGAAATATTTCACTTGTTGTGTGTCTCCATTGCACAGGAATTGAATCAGGCCCAGTGGGGCTCTACCATCCACTGCATCAAATATCCGGGCAGCACAACATGCCTTATGTTTGATCTTTAAGCCTTAAAAGAATCCTATAAGAAACCTTTTCATTTGGATTTAATATCTGAATTTGAATAACATTTCAATATAAGAGTTACTTACTTACTTACTTTTCAAACCCGCTTATCCGTTAGGGTCGCGGGGGCAGCAGCCCTATGGAGGATCTCCAGCGATCGCGATCTTCCGCCATCAGGCGCATGTCCTCCCTGGTAATATCCAAGCGACTCGAACCCAGATTCTCCATGTAGTCTAGCCACCTGGTTCTAGGCCGACCCCTTGGTCTCTTACCCACCGGCTTGGAAAATAACAACTGCCTAGGAAGACTAGTTTGCGGCATCCGTATCACGTGGCCATACCAGCGCAACTGAGATCTCTCAATGCGGAGAAGTAGCGGCTCAACACCTAAAGATTCCCTTATTGTGCTGCTGTACACTCTATCTAGTAGGGTAACACCTGCCACACCTCTCAGGAATCTCATTTCGGCCGCTTGTACCCGCGATCGCACTCTTTCGGTCATTACCCAAGCCTCATGACCATAGGTGAGAATGGGGACAAAGATAGATTTGAAGACGGAGAGCTTGGCTTTGTTACCCAGCTCTCGTTTCGTTACCACGGATCGCCACAGTTCACGTCTGACACAGCTTGCTGCACCGATCCGAGCATCCAATTCTTTCTCCTGCCGTCCATCACTCGTGAATGCAATCCCGAGATACTTGAACTTCTCCACCTGTCTCAATGAGGCTCCCCTAACATGGAGAGCGCACTGAGCAGGCTGTCTTGAAAGAACCAGAGCTTCGGTTTTAGCCACACTGATCTTCATCCCAGCTTCTTCACATTTGGCTGCAAACCGGTCTAGTGCATGCTGAAGGTTCGTGTGAGAAGACCCAAGCAGGACAAGGTCGTCCGCAAAGAGCAACCTCTCCACCAGGCAGTCGCCCACACAAACACGCTCATCGCCTCGGCTGCCCCTGTCTATCCAGTCCATAAAGATAATGAACAAGATGGGCGACAGTACGCACCCTTGGCGGAGTCCAACACCCACGGTGAACGGTCTTGACTTAATGCCATTTATCCGGACACACATCTCAGAGCTTTCGTACAATAAGAGTTTAATCACAATTTATATACAGACTGGCATAATACAATTTGGCATTTTGAAGCTTAAAGTAACTTGATACGGAATAAATTTCATGAAATCAACTTATTAGAAAGTTGAAATTTCAACATACAGTGGTATCATGGAAAGTATCTCAGAAAACTCAAGCTAATTTAGCCCTCACAGGCTCACGCCATAAAGCCTTCTTTTTTTTTTTCTTTTTTCTTTTTTTTTTGCTCTGTGCACTGTAATTAATCTGTTTTGATTATTAGAATTTAAATCTTAAACATCTGATTTTATTGTCAATGTTTCATTGTTGAGCTCCAATTGTAGTGAACACAGAGTGCCTTTCCTTGGGTGTCTTGGGATTGTTGGTTGGAATTCATAGCAGATTGGGCACAAGTAAACCTGGGAGAAGGACGCAAGAATTTGTGCTGCCTAGGTATCATTGGAACAAGGCCCGCCATGTTGGATTTTGGGGCTGAATGGTGTTCCATGTAGCCTCTTGATGATGGAATAGCATTATTAAGCCATAATTAAAGTGGTTTTATTCAAGGGAAGCCATCTCAAAGAGAATTCAGTCAAGTTATACTGAAAGAAGCTTTAAAACAATTTTAGTGTTTGTCTCTTTACTGGTTGAGATAGTTTTGTTTTCAAATGAATGGAACCCGGTTGGAGGTATGATAACTCATTAACACTGACTTTGACAATTGTTCATAATTTGAAGGCATTAATATTGTATGAAATACATTGGATATTGTCTTAAATTTGATTATTGAACCTGATTTCCATGTATACTGCATATTGCATGTCATATTGTCTAATTGTCTCCCTTGAGTATTTTAAGGAATGAAATTTCTCCTCAGGGAATTGAATCTGGCAATGATGGGCTCAGGAGCTTAAAAGGACATTGGTTGTGCATCGTCAAAGGAACAGTGTTATGGACAGTCTTTTCCAAGCATTATTTGGTAACCTACAGTAATTGGGGTTAAGGTGGGAACTGAAAGGCATTGTCAACAATTGACTGTTTTCGTAGTCAAGTGAGCTCAAAATCTGTTTAATTATTTGATTTACCCATTGTCTGATGAATAAACATTCAAATGAGTTTAATCCACGTGTAATTCTTGAATACACATAAGAATTGAATCCAGGATCTAACCTGAAGGTCCCACAAAGGGTTAATTATTAATCCCTCTGTGCTAGGACGTAACATTACAAGATATCCCACTGGACTTCCATGAAGCCACCAAGCAGGTCAATTGACAGAGCAGGCCCCGACTCGAAAGTCAGGAATCATCCTCACCCGATTTTTCTATTTGTTATTGTGGTTTGTTTGAAGAAGTTTCTTCACTTAATTTATTATCTTCTGTTTGAGTTGTAAACCATGCTGAGAAATTTTGTTCAAGTATAGTATAATTACCGGTATATGGAAATTTTAGTAATGATTAAATAATTATAAGAAGATAATTTTATCAATTTGACTAACCTTATTAATATCGAAGATACCTCTGTTGCACCAATGTTGAGTAGGGGTGAAGATAAATTTTACATCATTAAAGGTAGGTATTTCATCCATCTTCCACCAACTTAGTTCAACAACATTAGAACAATGTGAATCTTTCATCCACTTTTTTAGTCCTGTGGGAACATACCAATATAAATTATCACCAAACCGAGCATTCAGCATTTTCACTGAAGGATAATCTAGATGATCATAATGGTTATGGCTAATAACAACTGCATGAATTTCCGGCAAGTCTTGAACTTTGCAAGGTACTGGACGATAACGTTTGGGGCCTAAAAAAGAAACTGCAGATGCTCGCTCACTGAAATGAGGATCTACAAATTAAAAAAAAAAAAAAAAAAAGAATCAGTAAAATTATATACAGTACAGAGAGAGAGACTATTATGCACATTTATTTATTTATTTATTTATTTTGCTAGTGCCTATGCACATTAAGGCAATAGTAAGAGTAAAAAAAAAAAACACCCAGCAAAAATACGAGATTTATAAGAGAAAATTGATATAATTCACAAGATCCACTGTTCTAATATCATTAATGATCTAAAATAAATGAATACTGTTGCACTAACTGCCGACACATTTCTGTATTCACCATTATCAAGGCTAGCAAAATTTATTTATTTATTTTTTATTTATTTATTTAAGAAGAAAGTTAATAATCGAAATTACATCAATGCTCAACAGGAAGCGGTATGGTCATGGACCGATGAGTTAAGTCCCTACGAGCAATTCATTATATACAAAGGAAAAACATTCTATCCAAAAATTAGTAACTATTAGCAATAGACCATCAATGAAATAATAAAAAAACAAACAAACAACAACATATAAAAGCAGTGAGTACGTTACAAGCCATAGATTTCAATCATATAAAGCATTAATTACATAATATTCAATAAAATTAACAATGCTAATGTTAATAAACGGGTTAGTAGTATAACACGATGGAGGGGCAGTTTAGCGTTTCGTCTCTGCTACGTTAACGCAACCACGTTAGTAATTAAAAAATAGTTAGTTCCATTAATACGACAATACAGAATTACACCCCCTCTGGACTTTCTTGTATCCACTATTTATCAATTTAGAATTAGTCTGGCCAGTGTTATTCTGTTTATCTGTATGTGTCGTATCTTAGTATTATAAATTAAAATACAAGGATAGGTTAAATAATCCACTGAACGTTCTAGGACTTAATAACGGAAGACACATAACACTTCAAGTGTTTCCTAAATATTCTATATGGCTCTAACGTTTGAATGTACTCAGGTAACGTTAACCAGATAAGCAAGCCTTTATAAGATATACATCTGCTGCAATAGTTCCATTTGACAAAGAGTAACCGAATTTTGTGAGCATTACGTGTCATATAACTGTGCACATCATGATTTTATTGCATAATAATAGGGGTAGATATTGTTATACAGGGTGGTCCGTAAGTCTGTACCCCCCTTTTATTTTTTGAACCGAAGCAGATATGTCAATTTTGATGAATCCAATGAAAAGGAAGTTATGGGTGGCCTATCCCATGGTGCACTTTTTCATCATCCCAAATATGCAAATTAAGACACATTCAAAATTTATCTCAAAAACCGTAAGGGATAGAGAAAAAAACCCAATTGCAAACTTGTTCAGCATAAAAAAACAAACAAAACAAAAAAAAAAAAAAAATCATCCAAATCGGACCAACGGTTCCCAAAAAAAGTTAAAAAAAATAAATAACAATCTCAAAATAAAAAAAGCCAACTGGGCCAAACCAAAGCGAATCATGTTGGTAACACTCTAAAGGGTATGTTCCACACGATGCCCTTCAGCACCAATGCACAACTGAGCACGTAGTTTCAAAGATGCCATCACTCTTGTTACCATATCAGATGTAATGGATTGGCAGGCAGTCTGAATTCTCTGTTGCAAATCCAGCATAGAAATTGGCTGAGTGGCATAAACATTATCCTTAAGGTAACCCCACAAAAAGAAGTCATTAGGGGAAAGATCTGGTGAGCGTACAGGCCAATGAATTGGGCCACCCCGGCCGATTCACTGACCTGGAAGCATTGCATCGAGATAATCACAAGTAGCTGCCGCTGAATGGGCTGGAGCCCCATCATGTTGATACCATACCCTTCGAAGTGATGCCAAAGGAAGCTCATCTGCAAATTCTGCCACTACAACATTTATTATCATGTCTCTGTATCGTGCAGCTGTCAACGTCCCTTCGTAGAACAATGGACCAACCAATCCACCATTGATGATTCCACACCAGACATTCACTCTCCAATTCACCTGGTGCACAGCTTCTCGTAACCATCTAGGGTTTTCTGTTGCCCAATAATGGAGATTGTGTTTATTAACCAGACCATCTCGAGAGAAGCTGGCTTCGTCTGAGCACAAGACCCAATTGAGAAAGCCTGGGTCATCGTCGATGCGATTTAGCAGCTAATTGCAGAACTCAAGATGAAAATCGTATCTGTTGGCTTCAATCCTTGGTGGCAGTGGACATGATAAGGGTGGAATCCATGCATATGAAGTAATCTTAATACTGATTGATGACTGCAGCCAGCTTCTTCAGCAACTGATCGAGTACTACAATGAGGATTAGCATAAACAGCAGCTAAAATGGCTGTGCTGGAGTCCTCTGATGTGACAGTTGTTGGCCTACCTTGCCGGGTCTGATGACCGACACTTCCTGTTTGCTGAAATCGTTGAACAGCCTGGCGAATTGTCTTAGAAGTGGGAACTCTAGCATTGGGATATCTAACTTGGTATTCCCTGGCTGCACCTTTGTAATTATGTGCAAATCCAAAACATAAAACCATACCAACCATTTCTTCTCTACTGTATTCTGCCATTT
>JAHWFO010050927.1:95145-148105 GCA_023313115.1 Rhysida immarginata | reverse complement strand
GGGGGACAGGAAGATGCAAATGCAATGTGAGTGCCAATTAGCATTTGCAATTAACTATTTTTGAGAACAGTTTGTCCGATTTGGATGATTTTTTTTTTTGTTTTTGTTTTTTTATGCTGAACAAGTTTGCAATTGGGTTTTTTTCTCTATCCCTTACGGTTTTTGAGATAAATTTTGAATGTGTCCTAATTTGCATATTTAGGATGATGAAAAGTGCACCATGGGATAGGCCACCCACAACTTCCTATTCATTGGATTCATCAAAATTGACATATCTGCTTCAGTTCAAAAAATAAAAAGGGAGTACAGACTTATGAACCACCCTGTAGTGCACCTAGTTACTTTATATAAAAATGTACACGTTTGAATGTAGTATATTTGCTTTATTGTAAGTATACGCAAAGGCACAAACAAATGAGAGACAGTATCAAATTTGTGTCTTCTTAATAGTACACGTATGAACCATTTCTGTAATTTTAATATTCTATTTAAATTATAGAATGCAGTAGCACCCCAGAAAATTACACCGAAACACAGGCAAGAATGTATCCCCGTATAATAGAGAAGAGAGTATATTATTCGGTAAATTATGTAATCTGGAGATTGTACCCATTTTTTTGCTCAATTTGGTCATTAAAGTATCAATGTGGAGATTCCAACTCAGGTCATGCGACAAACAAAGACCTAAGTACTTTAACGATTTGACTACTGATATTAAATTATTTTCGTAATAAATCGTTGGTGAAATAATTTCCTGTTTGTTTCGTTGTGTAAAAAACATAACCTTAGTTTTGTGTACATTAAGGGACATAAGATTCTTGTCGTTCCATTCTTTTAACACTAATAACGTTTGATTAAGGGATTAAGGGATCGCAGAAGACACCTTTGATCCCGGTTGGAGAGCAATAATGTGGCATCATCTGCATAGAGAATAGTTACTACTGGAGAAATCGCAAAAAGTAGGTCATTTATGAACAGGTTAAACAAGAGTGGTGAAAGCACAGAACCTTGAGGGACTCCCCAGTTCCTAATTAACAATCCCGAAGATGAACCAGAATGTGTCAAAAAATAATACCTATCTGTCAAAAAACAAGATATCCAATCCAGAGGCAGCCCATATATATTATAATATTTAGTTAGCTTATTAAGAAGAAGGCTGGTAGGAATACTATCAAACGCTTTAGCATAATCAATAAAAATAGCCGCTACAAAGCTACGAGAAGACATTTCTCTAGTGACATATTCAATTAGCTCGTAACAGACTGTCTCTGTGCTACGGTTGGGCACAAAGCAATGTTGTGAAGGACTAATGAGCGCATAAGTAAACACATACTTACAGAGTCTATCGTAGAACAGTTTCTCCATAATTTTTGCAAACATAGGGAGAGTTGATATTGGACGATAATTACAAAAATGGTTCGGATCCCCCTGTTTGAAGATTGGGCATACTCTAGCCAGTTTAAGTTCAGATGGATAATGCCCTGAAACGACTGAGTTATTAAAAATCAAGGAAAGTGGCACAGAGAGAGCCTGTCTGACTAAGATTATTACATCTGGGCGATATCCTAACAAATCTGGGACTATGGTTGATTTAATCTTATATATAACTTCCGCTACCTCATTAGGTGTGGTTGGCGAAATAAAGAAAGTGGGTGATTTAAATGGAATATCATAAAGTTGAATTGTATCTACATTTATATTACATGTATCTACCGCGGGGGCAGGCAGTAAAATTCGTAAGAAATCTGATAACATGGTTTGAGATACATGTTGGTCCTGTGAAAAGGGACTGTGCCCCTGATTGGATTTTCCGGTTAACTCGTTTAGCTTTCGCCATGTATCTTTGGCGGTACTCAATTGTTCAAAGAAACTGGTATAATACTTATGTTTAACATAATTTATCCACCTTTTTACCAGGTTAGAATGAGCCTTAAACGCTTTCCGTGCTTGGATAGATGGATTATGTCGCATCTTCATGTACAGGTTATTCTTCACTTTTACCATGGACAGCAGCTGTTGTGTCATCCATGGCTTACGTACCGAATAACATTGTTTCTGTCTTTGCTTTAGCTTAGGGGTAAAATATCGCTCATATCCAAGACGAAAGTGCTTATGAAAAAGTGAAAATATTTGTTCAGTATCTAACTTTTTTGGCAAAAGTGTGGCCCAATCCGTTAGCTGCAGAAAAGAGTCGAACATTGCTATCCTGTGTGGGGTAACCATATGTTGCACAATCCCAGATGGTGCGTGCATACTAATATTGACCTTATCAAATAATATAAATAGAGGAAAAAGATCTGAAATTGACACAAGTGTTTCACTATATAAGGGCGTGGTCATATTCGAGAAACACATATCAATTGCAGAGTATGTGTTGTATTGCATCGCATAATGTGTGTAAGAATTTGAGCAAGGTAATAAACCCGCACATAGGACTGGGTCCATAATAAGATTTAAAGATGCGCGTGGCTTATCAAAATTGACATTAAAATCTCCCAGCAGAATCAATGACATACCCTGTATGAACGGATCAACCAGTAATGAAGTAATGAAAGAACTAAATGACGGTATATGACCTTAGGCGGACGAGAGACCGCTACGATTATGTATTTATTGTTTATACAAATAGTTAGAATTTCATAATCCTCAGTAACGATTGTAAATTGCGGAATAACAATCGATCCTACAGGTTTTTTTTAAATAGATACAGATTCCACCTCCACGTTTTTTCGTCCTGCCAATCGAGTAGTTGTTGTACCCCGGAATGGACGAAATTTCACTAGAATCATATGCCCAGGTTTCTGTGAGGATAACACACTTAGGAAGAATATCAATACAGCATAAGGTTGCAAGTAGTTCCGTGAAGTTGGCCTTCAAACTCCTTATATTTACGTAGAAAAGTGCGAAAAGATTTGAGATTCGTAAATTTTCATCAGCCTTAATATAATCATTTAACGTATTTAGAGGGACAGGGGTGGAAAAATTCATTTATATAAGCATCGACTAACTATGTCTTAGTGATAGTTATCAACTTAGTAAAAAAATAAAAATAAATTGGCACTTACAAGAGGTCTAAACTGCTTATGAGGTTTAGGCATTAGGGGACTGTATGAAATCAGTTACATTAAAAATAATTGCAATATATAAGTTATAAGATCAGAAAACCAAAAAACTAGTTCATATACGCTTGATCATAAATTTAAGTGGGAATGGGATCTAAACAAAATCAATACTAAAATGACATATTAACAAAGCTTTACAATAGTAATAGTGACAGAATTGTGCATCATATAATTTAAGTTAAATACAATTAGGGTGCGAACAAAAAAGCGACAAAATATCAATGTCGATAACGTCAGTAATATTAAGTTTAAGCTATTTAATCTTACGTAGGTCTTAAAATGGTAACAAATATGTATTACATTAAAATCACAACATGTATACACATACACTGAATGGCCAATTTATTAGAGACACCTCTTACGGAAAATGGATCGGCCTCCCAGTGACACACAAACAATGGAACAGGCCGAAGCGGTGTATAAAAGGGATGCATTGGATCACAAGTTACAGTCAGCAGCAGAAGTGGACTAAATATGGGTAAATCCAAGGATTTGACCGACTTTGAACGAGGCATGATCATTGGAGCTCGACGGGCGCAGTTGAGCATTTCGCAAACCACGAACCTCCTCGGGTTATCCCGTGCAACAGTGTCAAGGGTATTCCGTGAATAGCAGTTATGCCAAAAAACAATCTCCAAGAAACACAACTCCGGACGTAACAGGGCTGTGGATGAACGAGGCCAACGGCGACTGGCACAAATCATCCACACAACAGGACGGGAACAGCCCAACAAATTGCAGCGCAGTTCAATGAGGGAACATCCCAACCCATTTCGGAGCACACGTTGCGGCACACCTTGCACCGAGCTGGGTTAAACAACAGGCGGCCAGTACGGGTACCGTCGCTGTCACCACAAAATAGGAAAGCGTGCCTGCTATGGACACACAGGCATCGCCACTGGACACTGATGAGTGGAAAAAGGTCACCTGGTCCGACAAATCGCAGTTCCTAATTCATCATGCAGATCTGGTGCAGACATGAGGCCATGAACCTGTCCTGTCAGCAGACAACCATACAGGTGGATGGAGGAGGAGTACTGGTGTGGGTGTCTTTTCTTGGGACACACTAGGTCCTCTGATATCCATAGACACATCCCTGAATGCGACACATAATCTGAACATTGTTGCTGATCAGGTGTACCCATTCATGATGACTGTTCCCTGGTGGTGATTGACAAAATCAGCAGGACAATGCTCCCTGTCACCGTGCTCAAATGGTCTTGGACTGTTTCGAGGAACATGACGCCGACTTCCACCTTCTTCAGTGGCCAGCTCGGTCACCGGATCTCAACCCGATCGAGCATTTATGGGATGAAGTAGAGAGAACCATCTGATGCCTTCCCACACTACCATCCAACCTGCACCAATTTCAGGACGCTGTGATGTCAGATTGGGCTGCTATTCCTCCGCAACGGTTTCAACACCTTGTTGAATCCATGCCAGCACGTATTCAGGCAATTCTCGCCGCTAAAGGAGACGCAACATGCTGTTAGTGGGGTGTCTCTAATAAATTGGTCGTTCAATGTATAGTGAAACAGGAGTAAGGTGTCCACCAATCTGGATGCGTGTGCTACTGATTGGTGGATTGCAGGAATACATAGAAAAAGTGAACAAATTCATAGATGATAATGATTTCTGAAGCTTTCAAAAGATCCCACAACTAAATTCACTGACAATGTTAAAAAAGTCATCAAAGGTCTTAAATCTGAATACATGTACAACAAGAGCCAGACCAAGGGCAACTACAATCACTGACGCTAAGGGCTTACAAAATGGAAGGGAAATCAAAGGGATTAATCAATTAGAAAAGGGGAAATAGCGAATAAATGGATAATTAGGCTAAAAGGAGTACAAGGGTTAATTAGGGTTCTTCTGTATAAGACAAAATAAAAGAGATTTGTGAAATGAAGTGATTTTGTGTAGACTACTAAAGTAAATGATTGCTCTTTTGTTTATTATATTTTTTTGCCTGCTCGTTAGCGGAAAGAAAAGGGTGAAGGAGCGAGAAATCGCCTGTTGCTATGACAACAGGTCGTTTACGTTGAAGGAAACGGCGGAGGAGGAAAGTGCAGGAAAAGCACAAAGACCAATAAGCCAATGAGAAGCAGACTTTCTCGCTGACGAACAGGGAGCCAGAATCCGGGTGAGAAGTTATAAAAGGGGGGAGGAGAAGAAAAAAAAAACGCGTGAGAGCTGTGACTGACATGGACATGCCGTAGTTGCTATGATGGAGCATGTGCTGCTTAAGCCAAATGAGTTTGGTGCCAAAAGTATAAATAAAAGTGTCAACCAAAGATGTTCATGAGGCGAAATAGAATAGCACTCAGTGGGAACACCAAGCGAACACAACCAAGAGTGAACAACAGATAACGAGTTGGTGGATTATGGTCATAATATTTATCCAGGAAGCTGATGTTAACAAATAATACTGATAATTTGGAAGTAAAGACCAATCACCACTATTAAGGGAAACACTCAAAAACTTAAACGGCAAGCAGCGAGTGAGACATCGACAGCAAGCAGGGCTGTTGTTGAGCTGCGGGCATCAGTAGGGAACTACAGCAACAGTAGTGGGACAGAACGAGATGTTCTTCATGACAACACAAACAAGAATAATAGTGTGACAACCCTGCAGGCAAACTAAGTGACATCAAGGTGTGAACAACAAATAAAGAGATAAATAGTGATTTACAATTTATGGGCCCTCACGTTTGCTTTAAACTTAAAACTTTATTATAAAATTTGTCTTTGAATTCAATGCTAACAGACATTTTGGGATAGGGTTTTAGACTTTTAGTTATAGAGGTAAGACCTGGTCATAAGATAAAAGAGCATTCATTGCAGAATTAGTTTATTAATTTAAAAGTCATTTTATTATTTATAATCTACTAACCTAGACATTAAGGATTTTTGTATTAATTATTGCTCAATTTTGAAATAAAGTTTTTATGATAATTTAACGGATTCACTGCAATTCACTTCTCTTAAAGCTTGGGAGGGCAATATAATTATTCAAGGGCTTGATTAATTTAATATTAACGAAAATTTGAGGCACAACCAAGAGGATACTGAGAGACCACTATATGATTGATAAGAAAGGGTAATAAGTAGAATTGCTTAAGGATTTAGTATTAAGTATACTGGGTATCTTTAAGAGAGTAGAAATTTGGGATTAGATAAAGGATGCTTATTTAGCCGTGCTAGTAAGCAAGGGTAACCGTTGTCTGTGAATAAAGGCCCCTGCTATTTTAGTAGCGCTATTACCTGGGATACATAACATTTGCAGAGGAAGGATCCAGGCATATCGTTACAAAGTGATCAGCATACTTATGCGCAAATGCCCCTTAGTAGAGAACTCCATGAAGATGATCAGCAAGCTTCTACTATAGAAGACCACATGGCACAGATATCACTAGACATAGTCAATTTGTACATAAACATGCCTTTTAAAGAAACTATCACCATAACTGATATAAAAGACTTCGAAGGCTTTCGTTGAAATGGTTCCTGTACAGCTTTCGTGGTCACTTTGTTCGCAGAAGAGAGCTTACATTCCCAGTCTTTTTAACATTATCATACCAAGTGTTACGTACCTGGAAAAGATATAGATAGACACAGCAGAAAGAGGGGACCTAATGAAGCCAATTACACTTAATACAATACCAGAATTACTTTCGACTCAATGAGGGTTATTACGAAGTGCCTGAAGGTGTAACCATGGAATCCTCAATCAGTACAATGCTTGCTGAATTCTTCCTGACACACATTGAAGAAACCTGCATTCATGACCCGAGACAGTCCGACAACATTATTAAGTAAAATAGTATATGACACATTCACCATATACAACAACAGACTATGTTTGGCATCAGTTATTCTAGATGCCTTCAACAATTTCCGTACTTCCATAAAATAAACTCTGGATAAAGACGAATCCGGCGTATTAACTTGCTGAATATACACACTTCCAAGAATAGGAGAAAGAAGAAATTTAACTTCAAAATCAATAGAAAGGAATCAACTACAGCAAACGTAGTGCCATATAATTCTAATCACCTCATGCACCATGGGACGGCAGCCCTAAAGCATACTTTTCTACAGGCAATGAAGTATCCCATAACTAAGGAAGCCAGAAGAAAAGAAATTGCCACAATATATAAATTAGCTAGGATCAATGTTTCCCAGAGAGCATCTCTGAATCCATCTTCAGAAACGTTAAAAGGAACATGCCGTCAAAAGACCACTGAAGGTTAATCCAAAATGCGGACTGTCACATTCATGAACCCCAATGACAGGAAGATAGCCAATATTTTTCAAAATCAAGACTTAAGAATAGCATATAGAACAAAAGACAACAGTAGATTTCTTCTAAACCCTAAGAAGAAATAAAACTTATACGATTTCAATTTATGCGGAATAAACAGACTGGATTGCCCCGATTGTAATGCCTATGTCACTGTCATCAGTGTGGTTTTTATTTTTGTTTCGTGTTTTGGGGTATGGTTTGTGTACCTCTGTTTTTGGGGACTTTTATTTTTATTATGTAAGGGGCGTGGCTCATTTGCTTGTTTTCCGTCAGGGCCTATTGCTCCGAGCTCCGTTGTTAATTTGTTGAAGCTTAACATTTACATTTTGCGATATTCTTTTATTGACATTGTCGCATATTTTAAGTCTTTGATTATCAGCCTTTATGGATTGTTTGTTTACTTTTTTCCCTTTTGTTGTTAATAAAATTATCAGACGCTGTAACAATGGTCTGGAGAGTGCTTGTCTCCGGGCTCTTTGTTATCGTATCGGTTCAGGGAATCATGACAATGGGAGAGAATGAATAGGGAGAGACATTGTTCATGCCCATGTTGAAGCGATAGAGTCGTTCTATGAGACTTGGAAATGTGAGGCAGTAAAGCCGAATCCATATGGATCATTCCACGTCAGTTCAGGAATTGGCACTGACCTCTCGGATTTTAATGAAATTTGGTATATACAATTGCCCTTGGAAGTTGGTAATGAATGCCAAATATTATTTTTTTTTTTTCATTTTTATGGAAGTTACGGACATTTAAAATTTTCGAAATTTGAGTGGGGGCCTTATCTATGAAATACTGTAACTTCGGTTATATTTTACTTAGAAAGATTTGATTGGTGACATATAAAAGCTCTTTAACTGTAGATTCTATATGAAATTTTTAAAATTGTATTACACATGCACAAATATTTAAATATAATAAAAATATTTTATTTATGCAAATTTCTCAAAAGGTGGGTATTTTTTTTCATTAAAAAATTATTAATATCCTACACATACTTTCATAAAAACAATACAAAAAAATTCAAAACTGTGTTTTGCTCTGTTTTGAAGATATTAATTTTTAAAGCTCGAGTTCCAAGCCATAATTGCATGGCTACTCGAGGTTAAGTTCTTCAGATGGACAGGGTATCCTAAGAAATATAAATTTTGTGGTCATATCCAATTGTTTTAAACATTCTACAGCTGTTTTTTTTATTCCTTTCAATGGGAACTCATTAAGTTTTAAAAGAAAATTCAATAAATGTAGAGAAGATACTAGGGTTGATCGAAAAGAATGCCTCCATGGCTGTAACTTTTATATTTGTTAACCGATTTTCAAAATTCTTTTTGTATCTGATACTTACATTTGTCCTCTATGTAATGCACTATTCACTTTTCAACATTATCCCCATCCCTTTCCACGCACTGCACCAACGTGTGACTACTCGGGTGAACCCCTCGGAGAGGAAGTCCGGGGTTGTTGTCGACACCAAAATGGAATGGCAGCTTTGGACCATCTTCTGCAGCACGATAATGCTTGCCCGCAAACAATCGCCACACACTAGAGGTGTTGCAGCACCTAAAGTTCAAAGATGAAAAACTGCAGTTCAAAGAAGAAAGATCTTGCACCTTGCGACTTTCACCACTTCCCAAAGAAGAAAAATCACCTTAAGGAACATTCAATCCCTGATGACGAGATAAAAGAGCAGTTGCACGTTGTGAAACACTCTGCTCAATATGGCTGGTGAGATTTGCTGAACTTCAGATTTTTCCTCCTTCAGCTCAGGCAAAGTGTGCGGATTGTTTGCATACACTTTACCTTTCAAGGCACCCCAAAGGAAGTAATCGAGAGGTGTGTAGTTCAGCGAGCATGCAGGCCAGATGCCACCGAGATGATTCGATCAGCAAAGACGTCCTGCAGAAAGTGCATTGATGTGTGTACTGTACACATTTCCACACTATTGAATCATCCTGTATAATGAAGCCTGTATCAACTTCAGCTGCCTCTGCAATTCATCTCATCCTTCAGGGTAATTCAGAAGTGACTGACTCTGAGGAAGTGTAAAGTAAATATACAGTATTTTCTTTATTACTAACAATTCGATATCATAATTCAAATTTATATTTTCTTACTAAATTGTCTTCTTATTTAACAGGTGCTCAATACTTTTCTGACTTCTGAAAAAAAATCTGAAGTTCTAAGAAACATTTGAGACTACCCCCCCCCCCACAATAATGATTATCGATACCCTAACAGGTGACCGCTAGGTGGGGTCGGGGTCAAGGGTTCGGGACTGATGATTCGAGAGTGTGTGTGATTCCAATAATTATACAAGTTTACCATCTAATGTATTTATTATCTTTCTATCTGAGCTATTACAGAATTAAAATTAGCAATTATCACCACGTACCTTAACTGGTATACCTTTGTAACTATATAGACAATTTTCATATACAAGACATAATCAAACAAACTCCCAATAACTAAAATGTTTTATCATTGCATTACCGTAATTTCATGCGGATAGTCCGCGGACTATCTGTATTTTTTTCATCTGAAAAATGGCTCTGCAGATTATCAGAGAGGCGGATTATCTGGGGAAAAAAATTTTCCAAATTGCAATAAATGGTAAACCTATAAAGTGACGTCCGCAAGATGGCGGCGGCTGCGAGTAACAGAAATAGATGAGAAGTTTACAAAATAATATATTTCACAAATTTGCCCACTTATTTCTGATAGTAATTTATGAAGTACAGTGCTCCATCTATATGATGGCAATGTTGGGACAAATCCATCTTTTATAACCAGTTGCCGTTATGTAGAGAGAACGTACGAAATTTCACACTCACGGATGTTTAAAAGACATTTTCCGATTTTCAAATGTTTATTAATAAATTGGCATCTATGATTTTACATCCTATACAGTCTATTAAATGCTTCAGAATAAGATTTAAGTCAAAAATCGATGTTTATTTTGAACAAAAAATGAGTAAATAACAATACTTATTTCGATTTCACTACGCTTGAGTAACATTGACTTACAAGCAGCCGAAATCGCCGTTTTCACGTTTTTTTGTCTCACCTTTTCCCAATAACGCAATCGGATTATTCATACTGATTATTTAGTTAGTTTAAAGCAATTATACTCTTCATCAGTAAATAAGAAATTGATTAGTTAGTTTCAACTAATTTATTATAACTTTATCTAAATTTTTATAAATAAATTGAATTCGGATGAGTTATTTCAGAAAATGTTAGGGTTGGAAAGCTTCGGAAACAAAAGGCAATCGCGTGGCTTAGAGATTTTCCCTTCACTTACACTTCGATAAAAAATTGGAAATTTGCAACTGCAGGCAAATAAACACTGAGTAGAGATTGTTCTGTACTTGTGATATAAATAGATGTACGAAAAAGATAACAGTTAAATCACCGATTGAGCTTTCGTACACATTTTTTCTGAACTACTTCAGTCACGTAATTCCCAATCTTTTTGCCTGGAAATCAGTATGAACGTTTGTTAACGATCGATCACTGTCGAATGTGATTTTATTATTAACGATCAATAAAACTTATGCAATAAAAACTTAGCCGTAGCCACCAATGACTGGTCCTTCTTATTGAGGCCTTAAAGATTGAAGGCTTCGTCAGGGCATAAAACCTTTACATATCCAGTGGCTACGGCCAGGGTCCTCCCTCTTCCCTGGCCTCGTTCTTATCGGTGGCTACGGCCTAGCATTTTCCTGTTGTTGTTTTTTTTTTTTTTCAACCTCATAATAATTATGATTGAAAATTAAAGTGATTGTCAGTTACTGTTATGAAAGATACAATATTAGTTTCACAGAATGATCCCTGTCAGAGCGTTGAGAGAAAAAAAAAAGAGCACTTTCATCCAGAAGCTCGTACTTGTTACGGGAGATGCATTTCCGTGGAGCTGTTTACTTTAGCGTAATCCATGCATAATATCCATGAAGCAAAATCGCTAAACAGACGCTAAAATAAAATTGCCGACACATCGGAGCATTATCCCTAATGAAAGCAAGCAAATTTTGTTCTCTGCTGTAGATAAAAACGCGATGGCCTTTGCATTGATGGTTTTAAATTAACGAGTCTTTGTTCAATCTTTTTCTAACATTGAAATTAATACTCTAACCCCACGGAACAATAATTAACCAGTGACATAACTTTTCATTCATAAATTATTAAGAAAAAAACGTGTTAAAAAGTTAATGTCGGCGATTCACTCGGCCAGAATTCACTGTACTTGGCAATTCACGATTAGTTGAAGATGTTATGATGTCATAGAATGCTCTGTATTGCTATTGGTTAGCAACCATGGCCGCTGCTGAAGAAATAAGGAGTTGCACTCTTTAATTAAAATGAGGTTACTGTAATTATTTACACATTTAAATAATAAATTTATAAAAGTTTCATTAAATATATAAAAGTAATGAAGATGGCTATGCAAATAATAAAATTAGTAGCTAAATTACTATTTAAAATTACTACTTTGAGAAAGGTTTGAATTGAGCCACTTTTTACACGGGCTTGAACCCTCAGATATTCCACAGATTTTCTGAGAAAATTTTTACAGGAAAGGTGTTTTTTTTTATCCTGCGGATTATCTGGGAGGCGGATTATCCGCGTGAAATTACGGTATATTGGAAAATAATCACCCATAAACCACAAATTAATCTCAGTTTTGTGAATGGATATTTTAAGTAGGTGTCAGTAACTGGAATGGACCACCAGGTTTTGTACAAAATTCCTAAGGCATGTCACTCGCTCCTCAAGAATCGCACTTCACCACCCTGCACCCTTTACTCTGTCAATGGAACAGGTCTGAACAATACCACGTACGTAATGCAAGAGCACATCACGTGATCCTTTTTAAACGGGAGGACCACCGTAACCCATGCCGCTACCCTTCCTGCAGAGGCTGAATATCGATCTGTATCGTGAACTCAGTCCCGTAAACTATACAAATATGGCACATGAACTATACGGCAACAGGCTCTAATTTCCTGTTAACAAGATCAGCTATGCACAAAGCGCTGACAGTGACAGTGCAATTAAATAAACCGCTGTCGCTTGCGAGGGAGCAAGTTACCATTTATAATTCCTTCAATTCCAGCAAATAAACCACCCACATATGACCCTTAATATACATATTCCAAGATAAAATCAAAAGTCACTATTCTGCAATTCTTTATATTCGCTGATAGCATCACACTTGATCTGCTTTTAGAGCGAAAACAGTCACGTGACGGATTGTCGCTTGTTGCTCCACATAGACTATGTACAAGTCTTGAAAATCATAAGCGTGCAACACAGGATTCCATTTACTGAGTCAAATTCTTATGTATTTTCTTTTATTTTCTTGTAAACAATAATAATAAAACGGTCTCACGAATTGATGTCATCTAATTGTCCGCAACATTGTTCACTGCTGTTCTTTTGTTTCCATATAGTCTACCATGGCTTCGGCAACTTTTTTGTATCGCTCGGGTTGACGAATAAACAACGTAACAGCTAACTTTTTTACTAATTAACTGCATAAACTTATATTACTTCCACAGTAATTATAATTGTATAATTAAGTGGCAGACTATTTCACTAAGCATCAATATGCGAAACGAATACTACAGTATTAGTTTTTCGTTCGCTCGAATGCTTGAAAAAAAACATGTCCGCTCAGTCAGCATGACATTAACATTCTTCTTCGACCGGCACAACATATAACAACAACCTTCCTATATCATATTCTCTTATCTATATATAAAAAATTCTCCAAGAAGACCAGCTCGCCCTATAACAATACACCAATGGAGCTTGGCACAGATCTTCCGAGAATTTCCTCTGGAAAACAATGCCAAACTCCAACAATGACTGCCGCTGTTGCTTTAATTATTGTCGGGCAACAGTTGTCGTCGACAAATCGCAATTTTTACACTAACTAAATAAATAATTACCAAAATCATTTATAAAATTACCCTAATACATACCCACACCTTTCAAACCACCATTTAACGTATCCCCCTTCATAAATTAACTAAAATACGCGGGGAGTTCAATAAGTAATGCAACACATTTTTTTTCTCGGCCAATTTTGGTTGAAAAAACTGGACATTTCTTGTGAAACATTTTCAAACATTTCCGCTTCGTCCCATGTAGTTTCATTGACGTCCGATAGGTGACAGCGCTATAGTGAGCTGTTAAAATGGCGTCTACAATGGAGGTGCGTTCCAAACAACAGGCAGTGATTGAGTTTCTTTTGGCGGAAAACCAGGGCATCTCAGATATTCATAGGCACTTGCAGAATGTCTACGGTTATCTGGCAGTGGACAAAAGCACGGTGAGTCGAATGAGTGTGTTCGCATGTACCGACATTGCAGGAGTCAGAGCTGTGCAAGGCCGGCCAGCTCGCGGGAGATCAGACTGTTTTGCTTGACCTTGCGGCGATGATGACACACGCTTTGCCCAACGACTCACTGTGCTTTTGTCCACTGCCAGATCACCGTAGACATTCTGCAAGCGCTTATGAATAGCTGAGATGCCCTGGTTTTCCGCCAAAAGAACTCAAATCACTGCCCGTTGTTTGGAACGCACCTCCATTGTAGACGCCATTTTAACAGCTCACTATAGCGCTGTCACCTATCGGACGTCAATGAAACTATACGAGACAAAGCGGAAATGTTTGAAAATGTTCCACAAGAAATGTCCAGTTTTTTCAACCAAAATTGGCCGAGAAAAAAAATGTGTTGCATTACTTATTGAACTCCCCTCGTACATTCCCTACCCAGATAGGAAGTGATAACCCAATTATGCCAATATTAAAATAAATAAACGAACAATAACCCCAATAATACGATCTAATCCTCATTATAATTAACTTCCATTAAAAAAAGAAAAAAGTATATATCTGCCTATTGAACTATACCTATATAAAAA
The DNA here is from genome assembly GCA_023313115.1 of Rhysida immarginata. Classification (NCBI taxonomy): domain Eukaryota; kingdom Metazoa; phylum Arthropoda; class Chilopoda; order Scolopendromorpha; family Scolopendridae; genus Rhysida; species Rhysida immarginata. The sequence goes on along the minus strand of JAHWFO010050927.1, from coordinate 133,746 downwards.
AAAACAACCCACCATTTAATACTAAACTAATGTACAAAATTGTATGCCACAGGGATTAATGGCATATTTTATATCCAAAAACAAAAAAACATGCTCCCGCCAGGCCCATGTGACACACCAAAATTAATACACACGGACATGACATGTCACACATTTTTCCTATTGATATAATTATTGTTGTAATGCTACTATTGATTTTATTTTTTTGTGTAATTATAATTAATAATACTATTTATATAAATAATAAAAAGTAAATAAATGAATGCTCCCATGGTTACACGCTTTCTCTTCCCTGTACGAGTAGTCAACTCCCTACTACCTGACTCCAGCTGCTTGGAGCTCAATCTTTAAAAAATTAATATCTTCAAAACGGAGCAAAACACAGTTTTGAATTTTTTGTACTGTTTTTACGAAAGTACGTGTAAGATATTAATAATTTTTTAACGGAAAAAAAAAATACCCACCTTTTGAGAAATTTGCATAAATAGAATATTTTTATTGAATTCAAATATTTGCTCATGCGTAATACAATTTTGTAGATTAGTTTAGTATTACAATTTTAAAAATTTCATATAGAATCTACAGTTAAAAGAGCTTTCATATGTCACCAATCACATCTTTGTAAGTAAAATACAACCGAAGTTACAATACTTCATAGATAAGGCCCCCACTCAAATTTCGAAAATTTTAAATGTCCGTAACTTTCATAAAAATGAAAAAAAAAAAATATTTGGCATTCATTACTAACTCTCTAGGGCAATTGTATATACCAAATTTCATTAAAATCCGAGAGGTCAATGCCAAAACTATAAAATTTCTGCCTGAATTGACGTGGAATGACCCATAAGTTTTAGGGAGTTCGTAACAAAATGTGATGAATGAAAATGAATTCATATCTCCCTGGCAAAAGTAATAACTAGGGCAGTTAAGTAGCTTAAAATGTATTATGTCGTTTACAACATTAAGTTGAGCCTATCCGGTATTTGCCTCTCCACATCAGTAATAGTAAAAGTGGAACTCGTGAACCTCGCCAATGCAGCGTAAGATGTTCCTCGGTGTTTCTCGTAAAAAACGAAGTTCGCCCAACATGAGAAGCCGCCGATGTGCTGATATCTATTTGGTGAGACCGTTCTTTAATTTTTTTCCAGTTCCCATTGGTTGCCCTCGTCTATAACAAGGCAGATGCCTCCGTTAACCTACAGACCGTTGCGCACATTCTATTGTATTGGGATTATGAGAAGTAGTGACCTAGCAAACTGATTCAAGTCAGTCGTCGGCCTCTGCAGCCGCTGATGCGCACCGAGTTTAAGCGGCACCGTGGACTTATTGAGTCAAGATTCGAAGTCTCTGTAGACTTTTGACGCCTGTGATGTATTGCACTGTAAAACAAAACGTGTTTTATAGATTGATAGTTGGTTTGCATGGTGTTGTTGCTTGGCATATTGGCCGAGGATATTTGTAAAGCTGCGCATTTTGCAAGTGTTGACGAAGGGAATCTGCCAGTTTGGCATGGTGCTGTGAGCACGGGGAATTGGTTGCAAAGGATAGTACCGCGTATGGCACGTTGTTTGGCGTGACGCTTGGGCGTCTGTTTGTTTGTGCCACTGGGGTTACGGTCATCCTTCCCCCTCCCCCCAATCCAAGGCGACTTGCAAATCTGATGCAGTCAAGGGTTGGTGGATATAAAGGAAGGCAAGATGCTTTCTTGGTCACTTGCGACTATCGTTTGAACCATTAAGCAAGATGGAATCTTGTACATATGTGCTGGTTTTAATGGTTGCCCAGAGTGTTGCTGAGTTTGCCACAGGCACTTATGAATCTCAAGGTGGTTTGGAAAGCATGAACCTGTAATCAGGAAGTATTTAGTTAAATGGGCACTGATACTGTTGTGAGGGTGTTAAACTGTAGTTTTTAATAGTAACTTTACTGTGGGTGTTGTTCCTCCTGGAGGCCCCTATGTTTGCAGTTGAATATCTATTGTTGAGATTGTTTTAAGTCATATGTATATTTTTAACCATGATTTATTTATTTTTTTTGTGATGGCGGACTGGATGGACGTTGGAAAAATGAACTCCTGAATTACATTATTGAGAGCAAGCCTATTCTCCATTTACGCTTTCTACCGTTACAAAATATAAGTGGAATGCATAAGATGTACTAAAAATTCAAAACTACAATAGTCCAGAAGCAATTTATGTTTTCAATCGTGAGTTTATTCCTGCCCCGTATCTTTCATTCTGGAATTTTCCATTTCTGTGCATCAGGTGTCAGTCAGCCGTAAGCTTAACTGGCGAGTTGATATTTACAATTAAGCTACCGTTTGTTCAACTATACTCGCTGTGCCACCATAACATATTCTGCTCCTTGCTACAATAATGCCGAAAAACACCACTGCCAGTGTTAAACCTAATAATCCCCATCTACTGTCGTCCAACTCCCCGGCGAAGTCACTCGGAGATGATCTGCTCACCCCTCAAATCGAAAAGGCAGTTTCGGCTTTTTTAATGATTGTTCTGCAATTGATTTAATCCTCACACAAATCACTGATAAAGTAATGGAACAAATTCACACTAAATTTCGTGAGCTGTCACAAAAGCTGGAACAAAAGCTTGAACCCTTAATTACTAAATTAGAATCTATTCGCTACTTTCAGTTTTGGTGGCACCGCCCTTGTGGCATTTACCTGAACGGAGCTAAGTAGGATTCACCTTAGTTTAAATAAGGCTCAACATGTTGTTGCAGCTAAAGAAATGAAAGGAAAAAGTAACAAATACTGCCGTGTTTAAGGCTGCAAATCAAAAACGATGTTACATGCAGTAAGATTATATTTTTTTCCCCCAAAAATAAAGCCTTTAGAAAAAGTTGGGAAGTAAAACTTACAATGGGGAAAAAAGCCACAGATACAATGAGTATCAACACAATTTTTTTCCATCACCACCTTGTAAGCAGAAATTAGCAATGGTAGGGTGAAAGATGGAAAATATTTACATATTTTAACATGCACTACTAATAAAATGAAATAATATTTATTTATTTATTTATTTATTTAATAAAGTTAAGATAAAACTACGCCCAGCTGGGACCAGTATGGTCACTGACCGCCGAGTTAGGTCCCAGCGGGTGCGACAATACAGGGTGATTACAAAAGAACTTCACACTTTTAAAAATTTATTACATCAAAGCTATTCAGAAAATAGACACACCACATACGGATTCTTAAAGAAAAACTCTTGAAGTTTATTGTGACATAGTTAAAGATGTTCAATATGCCCCCCTGTAGTCCAATTCGTCCCAAACCCGCATTAACATGTCTCCATCAATCCCATGTATCGCTACCGTAATGCGTTCTTTCAGCTCGTCTAGGTCACGGGGAAGGGCTAGGGTGAAGACCTTGTCCTTTACACACCCCCATAAAAAGAAATCACAGCGGTGGATTGGTCGAGCAAACAATAACCTGGAACTTGCAAAGTGGCCACCGCGGAGCCCCGACCTCAGACCTTGTGATTTCTTTGGTAAAAATACAAGTAAAAATTGGTTGGTAGTAAATATTATGTTAACACTTAAATGTTAACAAAAACTAAATTAGTAAAACAAGAACAAAGACCATATGGCATATAACAATAGCAAACTGTAATGAAGTTATCTATAATTTCGTTATGTTTATCCTATTCCTTACTTATCGATATAAAAATAACTGTATAAGTTGTTATATCCCATAAAATATTCAAAATTTGCTTTTTGAAGTTTGTTTCACGTACAATACGTTTACATGCACATTATTTTACGGTAAAATCACTATCACTTTTAGCTGCATTAGTTTTGATAACTTTATTTTGTTTGTGGGTCATTAATAAGCAAAAAATTAGGTCCTTTTATTATTAGGAATAATTTTCATTTTGAATCTACTTTTTCATATTTAATCAACAAATAACTTTCCAACTAAGAAATAAAATTTTTTATGTATGTCAGCATTAAAACGAAAGTTGAAATCAAGTGCTTGTTACATCGACCACTTGAAAAATATGCCATCATAGAGAAAAAATATCACACACTGTAATATTCAAAGCATGTTGATGGAAAACGGATCCTACTTTCGCCGCCATTTTTCAAATTAGCAGCGCCCTCTATATTTACTGAAAGTAGCGAATTACAATGCAGCTGGCCGACATGGAGCATAATAATGCTTCACTTCAAAGTAAATTGGACACTTTGGAAACTACACTGTTTGTAGATGGTAAATCACATATTGCAGAGGCGTTTAAATCGATAGACAAGCTCAAGCAGTACTCCCAAAGTACTAATTTACGTATATTTGGGCTTCCGGAGGAATCTGCCGAATCATTACCCAAGGCCATTATTGATCTTCTACATGATAAACTCGACTTATCAATCTTACCATCTGACATTACCGCCGTTCATCGCCTGGGCCCTCGAGCCTCCGCAGATTCCAAGCCTGTAATCCTTCAACTGGCATCTCAAGAAACGCGGGATATTATAATTAAAACGCGAAAAAAGCTGAAATCATCCCAGGTGATAATCGTTGAAGACCTTACCGCCAGTCGATACTGGCTTCTCCGTGAAGCTAAAGCCAAATTCGGCGTGACGAACGCCTGGAGCTTCGGAGGCAAGATTTTTATTAAGAATTCATTAGGAAGCCAATCTTGATAACCTCAGCAGATGACTTCCAGTCAGTCTAATAGTGTTTTTTTCTATGTTGACTGTAGTCTCCACAACAACTAGTTATAACTTTTAAATCTCACAACATAGTATATATTTGTAGATTTATATAATTTTAATAATATTTAATTTATTTAGCTTAATTTAATCTTATACAATTATTAAGATTATTGTTCACTTTAATTTTTCTATTTATTTCTGAAGTGACTTATTGTTTTTTACCTTGTAATTCAATATCTTAGGTTGATTGACGCTTCTTTGACTATTGTGACCGTTTTATAACTGAATGATACTGTTTGATAGAATAAAGTTCAATTATTCTCGTAATATTTATAGTAACAATAAACAATTAATTTTACAGGAAGTTTTTCGCCGATAAATGGAGAGGGGCGTTCTAATTAGCAAGTGTTGTGATTATCTTACAATGTTTCTGATCATTTTTTTTAATTGACTTATTCAAGTTTGTTTTTTTTTATTTAAGTTTTACATTTTTTATAAGGCTTTTTTATTATTTCTTTTTTTATTTCAAAGTTTTTTTGCTGCTCTTCCTGATTAGGCTTATAGCTTGCCTCTCTTCTTTTTTCTTAATATTTCCTATTAATGTCCTTCGTTTCTTATTGTTATTTTTTTTTTTTTTTTGTTTTGTTTTTTGCCTTTGACCATTCACTTATTTTTTCGAATTTTTGTTTTTCTGCATATTGTACCGCATTTGCCCCCATCCCTTAATACATAATGCCTAATCAGTGTTCTCCCCAGAAAATTTTATCAGGTGAGCGGTAAGCTAAAATAACCGGGCGGACAAAAATTAAAAGCAAAAACAAATAAAATATTAAGCAGTGTTGTGCAGTTTTTCGTGAATTCTTCAGCCGGGCAGACGCCAAAATCAGCCAGGCGGCGTGCCCGTTAAGAAGGGCCTGGGGAGAACCCTGCTAATTTTTCACACCTCCTGACAATAGATGCTCTTGAATCCTCCACATACAAAATCCCAACCTCGAAATTGTTCATAGCTTCTCGGTTTACTATTTAAATATCAGGAGTATATTCGCGAATCCAAAGTATGCCTTAGCTAACATATCATCTATTCCTATCTCCCTCAAACTGTTAATTTTCTCGGAATCTGGAGTCACGATCTTTACGATATCCCCTCTACTGAGAACTATGATCTGGTATCGGTTAATCAAACTGGTATGCGTGGTGGCGGACTATGCGTTTATTTACAAAAATCATTAAAATTCAGTGTCTTATCCCAGTACACTCAAGTTACGGCCAATTATGAAACTTTAACCGTAGTTATTGACAGTAAGATTATAGTGATGGCAATATACCGTCCACCTTTTGGTCAATTTACCTTGTTCTGCGAGTTTATCACCGGAGCTCTTCTAGATTTACAACGCCAACATAAGTCAATTATATTAATAGACGACTTCAATATTGATATTAGTACATCTTCGCCGTCTCTTAATCTATTAATAGACCCCATTACTCGAGCTGGCCTTTCTGTATCATCGGCATTCTACACTCACTTGTCCTCCCACCATAATACTTATTCGGCTATCAATACTTGTTTCTCCAATATGAATGCAATCTATCATAGCAACACCCCACTGATGTTTCCATATCCGATCATTTTCCAATGCTAATACCGTAATTTACGGTAGTAACGCCGCGGCTTATCTAATAAATAAGTTGTAAAAAACGCCAGTGCGGCCTAACTACCGGTTTTTTTTTCCCAAACAGCATGACAACGATTTCAGAAAACTGATACTGCTTTGAAGTGATGCAGTTGCATTCCGTCCTGATGAAAATCAAACGAAATTAGCCCATAATATTCATTACAGTACCTTAATTTTCCTGTATATACAATGTACAGTTCATTATTTATTACATTTATTCGCTTTTCATTTGAATTCCCCACTTCCCGTCGCCTTTTTATCTCATCGAAACAAAGTTGTACTTCATGGATTGAGAAGGTACATTCGTATTTTTTTTTGGCGCCAGAAATTCAAATGAAAAGTTGCATAATGAGCTTCAGATGAAATTAGCGTATAATATACATCACAGAACTTTAATTACCCAGTATTTACAATGTATAGTTCATTATATATTACAATATTTCACTTTTCATCTGCATTTTTCGTCGCCAATAAAATACGAATGTAAGTTTTCAAATATGAAGGCCAACAAACATGTTGTAAAGTGGCATTCTGTTCATATTGAGTTACATTCATATTTTTTTTTTTGGCGACGGGAAATTCAAATAAAAAGTCGTATTATGAACTTCAAACGAAATTAGCGTATAATATACATGACAGAACTTTAATTACCGTGTAGTTCATAAATGCAAAATCTCCGACAGTAATGGCGCGGCGGCCGATACGCTCCCCCACCACCACACACGCAATCGGTAATCTAAAAACAGTTTTTTTATATGGCATATATGCTTCAATAAAAGTAATACGCATTTCAGTGGAAAAAAATTTTTAATTTTGTACATATAATATATTTTTGCATGCATTTCTTCCAGCGTCGAATACATTATTGGCCGTCGATTGTATCCTAACTGCCTTGCTGCTGCACGATTGCTCATAAGCCTTTTCAATCTTGGCTGTTAGTTTAATAGCTTGCACGTCGCTTTGGCGAATTTGAAACATACTCTGCTCATGGTGAAGATAAGCTCCACTGTGCTCTTGCTTATAATAATAATAATAATAATAATATATAATAAAATACTGGTGTTTCTAACACCTCTCAAGCGCTCTCATGACCGTTTAGCCCCGCGCGCGCGCTCGTGAAACCTTTTGATTGTCAGCCCCGAGCATCGAGATAAAAAGTCCGATCAGTAAATAAGAGCAAGAGCGTACATTCATCTGTTCTTGATAAGAGTTTACGCGTAATTATTTATTTTCCTATATTATAATCTGGTGGGGATTTATTAGATTTCAATGCATTTATTCTTTTATGAAAAAAAATATGAGCGTTAAAACGCAAAAATCTACTACGAGAAACCTAACGAAACTTAAGAGAAAAAACTTTAAAAAATACAAAATGTAAAACAATCTTCGCTTTTATCTTCAGCTTCTTCGCCCCTACCGTGTATCCAGCTATAAGAAATTTTAATTAAAAAACACAAAAGAAATACGCTAACAGGCAACTTGTTCTCCTTAAAGATCAATTTCTTTTCCCGTTTTCACTATATCCGTGTGTGTGCGCGCCAATCATAAGCTGGCTGCGGGAGTTGGCCGTTTTGTAGTGGGAGCGTAGCGAGGCGCGTCGCCAACACCTAAAAAAGAAGATTTATCCTAAAAAAAAAACGTGTATCCTGACGTGTTTTGTGCCTTCAGATTCATTACAAAACTATAAACGCATTTGGAACATACTTCGAGGTGGGATCGGAATGAAAAGTGAAATATGAACAGAATGCCACTTTACAACATATTTGGCCTTCGTATTTGAAAACTTACATTCGTATTTTATTGGCGACGGGAAATTCAGGTGAAAAGTGAAATATTGTAATATATAATGAACTATACATTGTAAATACAGAGTAATTAAAGATCTGTGATGTATATTATGTGCTAATTTCGTTTGAAATTCATTATGCAACTTTTCATTTGAATTTCCGGCGCAAAAAAAAAATACGAATGTACCTTCTCAATCCATGAAGTACAACTTTGTTTCGATGAGATAAAAAGGCGACGGGCAGGGAATTCAAATGAAAAGCGAATAAATGTAATAAATATTGAACTGTACATTGTATATGCAGGAAAATTAAGGTACTGTAATGTATATTATGGGCTAATTTCGTTTGATTTTCATCAGTACATCATAGACAATTCGTTTTACTTGTCTATCCTAAAGGGGGATGGGGGTGCGGCCTAACTACCGTTTTTTTACCTAAAATGATACGTTTTTATCGGTGCGGCCTAACTACCGCTGCGGCGTTATTACCGAAAATTACGGTACTTTTCGATATTTCAGTTTCTCACTATAATATTAGGCCCTGTCATAAACGTATAATTTCCCCTAACAGAATTGCAATCCTTATTTCTTATTTTCAGCTAACCGACTGGGCAACAATGTTTACTAGTTGTCATGATATTAACGTTCTATTTGAAACCTTCCTTTCACACAAGAATTATGGATTTGACAGTTATCTGCCTTATTGTACAACACGATGCACTATCAAATCATGTAAACCTCCCCTTAAACCTTGGATTACACCTTCGATCCTCATGCTTATAAAAAAGAAACATGTCTATTATCATAAATCACGACATAACCCTTCTCTTGTTAATATTAAAAAGTTCAAGGATTTTTCTAATTCTCTTAGAAAACAAATCAAGAATGCCAAATCCATATATTTCAGCAATTTATCTACAAATTTACATTTAACTAAAGACAAATGGAAACTACTGAAAAACCTACCAGTGGGCACTAATTATCGCCCCCCCCCCCCCCCCCGTGGGGGCGTGGTGACCAAATATCACCGTCTCTATTAACCGATTTCTTACATGTTTTGTTGCCTCCTACTAATGATCTCTCGAATTCTGATATTAACTATCCTCCCTTTTGTAGAAATAATATTCCATGTTTTTTTGCTTTTCCAACCTCTACTGATGAGGTCTGTAATGTTATTTCCCACTTAGAGTCCTCGCCTATATCTGATCCTTTAGACTTTCCTCTGAAGTGATTATTTCTTTACGTAATTCAATAGCTTATCCTCTTGCACTAATTTTCAACTATTCTTTAACAACCGGTATCTTCCCTTCCCTTCTTAAGCTTGTCAGAGTCACTCCTATCTAAAAAAAGGGTGATCACACCGCATTTATAAACTATCGGCCTGTAATTGTCCTTCCTGTCTTTGCAAAGATTTTTGAAAAACTCTTTTTCACGGTTATCTCAGTTCATTTCTGATTACAATCTCATCTCCCCAATTCAACATGGCTTCACCCCAAAAAAAAGCGTTGAGTCAGCATGTTATGAATTTTTGGAGTATACTTCATCTGAAATGGCTGCTAACAATTATGTAGCTGCCACTTTCATCGACTACACCAAGGCGTTTGACTCACTGCCCATAAACCTCTTGCTGTATAAACTAACTTTTACAACATCCGTGGACTACCCCTATCTTGGCTTGCGAGTTTTCTATCAAATCGGTCCTACTTTTTAACTTTTAATGATATTTATTCATCATTACTAATTAGAAATTTAGGAGTCCCATAAGGGTCAATTCTGTCACCTTTACTTTTTAACTTATTCATAATTGATATATCTGCTATTTTCTACTATCCCTTGTTCCAAAACTATTTTCTACGCTGACGATTTGACTTTTATCACTGCCAATTCTGATGTTACTTGTTTATTAATTACACTTAGCAAGGCACTAACTAAATTAAAATCATGGAATGGCATCAACTCATTAATCGTGAACACTGAGAAAACAAAGATAATGACGTTTTTCCAACGCAATAAACGCAATGTACCTGATGCATTAATGGCTTATTACGATAATAAGCTTATATCAACGCTTACCTCATTTAAGTATCTTGGTTTTAACTGTCACTCATGATTTATCTTGGTATCGCCATATTGACAGTCTACTTAATAAACTCAACCGAAAGCAAGGCTTGATCTCCAGACTTCAGTATCTATCACCAAATATTCTCCTTCTACTTTACCAAACCTAGATACACTCCTCACTTTGTTTCTGTGTTGTTTTCTGGGAATCTGCCGCGTCGATAAATTTAACCTGAATCTTTAAATTACAGAAATGGTTCTTTTGAACCCTTTTGGCTCTTCCTAAATCTTCCTCTGTATCCCGACAATATATCAATAATTTGTCATCCAAGCCTGTTCATTTATATTCAAAGTTTTAAATTCTTTACTAGTAGTGTCTACCCCCATAACTGTCTTGCATAATTCAGATGCACATAACTACCCTACAAGATCCGCCAATGACCTGCGTCTGCCGTTCTCAAGGCATAATTATAGTCAGCGTTGCATTTCACTTACGGGGATTCAATGCTGGGCTCGACTCCCCCCTGAACTTCGTTCTATCAGTTCTTATGCGCTATTTCGGAGAAAACTAAAATTCTGCTGTTTACATACTGCTCCACCCTGATTTACTAACAAGCTATATCTCCTTAACATTATTAACATTAGTTTTTAGTGACTAAATTATTTATAAATGTCATTTACAATAGTAGATCAAGTTACCCGAGAGAATTGTCAACTATCTATTGGGTCATTCCATGTCAAACTACCAAATGGTTCCCGCTTGACCATCTCCAATTTTCTTAAATTTAAACATAATGTTGATAAAGGTTTGAAAGAAGGGTAGACAAAATTTCAGCTTCATAGACCTCATTATTGAGGCACTAGAGCCTCCCTTATAGACAGCCATTTTGTAACATTTTGTAATTAATGAATATTTGGCCAAGTTTGATGGTTCACTGTTTTACATTAAAGATGGTTTGTAGTTTGAAAATTAGGTTACCAAGTCAGTTTTTCCTACAGAATTCAAAAATAATATTATCAGTGGCCAAAATTCATTCTATTTTTTGGAATTTGCTACCAAAGTCACTAAAAAAACCTGTTGCAGCAAATGTTAACCCAACTTTGAAAATCATTAGTTAAGAAACAGTAAACTTTCATGATCAGTTACAGATACTTCTTTCTTAGTATTATGTTAAATAGTATTTATTTAATACGTTTGTTCATTTGTTCCCATCTGTTTATAATCTTTTTTGTATAGTTTTTTTGATTTTCTTTATTTTGTCTTTATTTTTGTTGGTTTTTTTTTTTTTATTACTAACTGTAATTTAGTAATTTTTTGTATTGTTATTATATTGTGCCCACAGGGACCTAACTCGTCGGTCTTAGACCATACTGGCCCCTGTTGGGCATTCCTGTATTTTCTTAACGTTAAATAAATAAATTAATTAATTAATTAAAGCTTTATTTTCGTACTACCCCGTTGCCTTGTTGCTTTGAGTCCGTAACATCCCTCGCAAGTCAAAACAACCCGTACCTCATCGCATGGGTATCGCTTATGATTAGGCCTTGTAGTTCAAGACCCTCCCTCGTGCGTGGGCGTATACATTCTGGTGCCCGAACAGGGACTCGCTAATCCGGAATTTCCTGGATTTCAGTTTTTAAAGCAATATCTGTGTGGATTTTGGGATTGTTATTACTGTCTGGGGTAATTGTGTTCCTTTGTTTGCTGTCTCACTGTGCTCTCTCGGAGCAAGCAGGTTGTTTGGCGTCCTGAACAAGGATTGTGGTTGTGATCAGGGTTCTTTGGTATCGGCAGTATTGACGCCATTCCTAATGACGGAGCACAGGAGCCCAACATGGCTGGGTATATGGGAACAGTGCCCGTATTCTCCAGGGATGGGGCCGGAATCAGCGTCTCCGGGTTTCTGAAGGAGGTCTATAGTATTGGGGCATTGGCTCACTGGTCAGACGACATTAAACTCACGGTTGCCAAGGTCAAGCTCAAGGGAAATGCTGTGCACAAAGCAGCAGAATATGAGCTGTTCGACGTCGACAGCTATGCCCTATTCCGTGCCCGCCTTGGCCAGATTTTTGGAAAGGTTAAGGTGGACAGGGTCTATGGCAAAGAGCTGTACGACATTGTTCAGCAAAGAAGGGAGACAGTGATTGAATTTTCCAGCCGCTTGCAGCTGGCAATGGATCGCTTCCTTCAGGCGAATCCAGGGATGGAAGCATCTACGGAGCAGCTGCTGCTGCAGTGGTTTCGACATGGGATATCACTGGCCCATAAGAAACAACTAATGGCTACGGCTCCAACGACCTTCAAACTGGCACTTAAGTGTGCATTAGAGTTTGAGGAGGTCGAACGGCGTCATCAGAGGGGAGTCTAGCGGAGTCGAGTTGGGGGAGCCACTGGCTGTTCTCGCCGATATTCAGGCATCGTCGCCCCCTCGGATTAAAGGGGCAAGAAGAGCCCTGCAAAAGTAGCGGTCGACACCGCTGAGAAGGAGTGTCCATGTAGACAGGACATTCGAGAGCTCAGGGGCAAGCTGGAGAAGCTGCTGAAGGAAGGCAGTGGGAAGCCACGACCCCTGAAAAATAGTGTAACGTGCTTTAAATGTGGCGCACCAGGGTATTATGCCCGGGACTGTCGCTCAACAGGGCGCAGGACAGTGCACAAGCAACCCCAGTAGACGATGGACCTATTATTCTCAGACACAGGAAAGATAGGCTGTACCGAGGCGGGGTGCAGATTCAGGGTGAAATGGTTGATACTGGATGCTGGTAGACACGGTCTCAGGTGTCCTTCTTCGATGAAAGCTCTGTCGTCAGTTCCACAAGGTTGATATGATGGTACGTGGGGTAAATGGCGGCTGTATGCATATCAAGCAGGAAGTCACGTTGGATGTTAATTTCTGCGGAAGGGCGTTGTCCCGATGTGACTTCCTGCTTCATTCATTTGCAGATCGGCTCTACAATGGGATATTAGGGACTGATGTGTTGGATGGGGTGGCCTTTAAATGTTCTTCAGTCACGATGATTACAGAAAGGAGATAAAGAGGTTGTGAGTAAGCCTATGGCAGAGCCTGTCACTGAATGTAAGGAAGGAGCACCTGAGGCCGAACAGGACCCAGCCCGTGATGACATGATACGAGGACGTGGGGAACAATGGAGACCAAGTAAAAGAAGAGATGCTTGTTCAAGGGACAATGTGCCCAGGGTGCAAGGGACAATGAGCCCTGGCAAGCATGTGATGGTAGCGGCCGGCGGTAAGCCAGGAGGTCATTATTTTGGCCCATTTAGGTGTTGCGACGGTTATCAGGGAAGATGATCTGGGTTAGAGGCCTGAGATATGGGGACACTCAAGTTTCTTGACAACTGCAGGGTGCGGACATAGAGTCCTCTTCAGAACTCCAGCCCTGCTCATAGTGGCATGGTACCAGTGTTGCGAGATGTAGCGTTGGGAACGGATGAAGCCTTGGTGTCCAAGGTAGATGCGAGTACCAGGTGTGAGGTTAGTAAAAAGAACGATGGTGGCTGTCAGCTAGGTGTCCTAGAGTCCACTGTGGTGTGGGAGGCATCAGATGAAGCAGCCATGCAGCATGCAGATAGGCCTTCCGACAGTCAGCATGAGCCAGAAGCTTTTGAGCCAATATGAACTGTGGGCAACATCAGTGTAACCACTGCTGTTGGTGAGGAAATTATGGGCGATGAAACTAGGAGAGGGACCATTGGTTGTAATGCAACACAAGCCGCTTGATAAGGGACCAGCTAATAGACAGCATGTACGCACACGGCATAAGCGGTCTCGTAGGAAGGCTAAGAGAGCTGCACAGCAAGCGTGGGATTCGGGTCCCTTTTTGAACAAACTGAGACAGCTTGGGTTCTGCTAGCTGGATTGGTAGCAGTATTGAAATTTGTTGGGACCTGCCGTATGAGGTTAAAGAACATGGTTCTTTGTTTTTTCCTATGGGGGGGGGGGGGTGACTGTGACCAGCGTGTTTTTTTTTTTGTTTTTTGGGGTATGGTTTGTGTATTTCTGGTTTTGGCGAATATTTTTTTATTATGCACTGGGTATGGCTCATTCGCTTGTTTTCCATCAGGGCCTATTGCGCGAGCTCCATTTTTAATTTGTTGAAGTTTAATATTTACATTTTGTCATGTTCTTTTTTCTTGACATTGTTGCATATTTTAAGCCTTTATGGATTGTTTGTTTACTATTTTTCCCTTTTTTTGTTAATAAAATTATCGGATGCTGTAACAATGCTCCGGAGAGTGCTTTTCTCCGGGCTCCCTTGTTATCGTATCGGTTCGGGGAATCATGATGATGGACGAGAATGAATAGAGAGACATTGAGTAGTTCTATGAGACTTGGAAATGCGAGGCAGTAAAGCCGAATGCATATGTTTTAGGGAGTTCATATCGAGAAGTGATGAGTGAAAAAGAATTCGCATCTTCCTGGCAAAAGTAAAAACTAGGGCAGTTAAGCAGTTGTATTATGTCGTGTACAACATTAAGCTGAACCTATCCGATATTTGCCTCTCCGCATCAATAATAGTAAAAGTGGAACTCGTGAACCTCGCCAACGCAGCATTAGATGTTCCTGGGCATTTCTCGTAAAAAGCAGCCGATGTGCTGATATCTATTTGGTGAGACCGTTCTTTTATTTGTTTTCCTGTTCCCATTGGTTGACCTCTTTTCTAACAAGGCAGATGCTTCCATTAACCTACAGACCATTGCGCACAGTCTATTGTATTGTGGCTATAAGAAGTAGTGATTTAGCGAACTGATTCAAGTCAGTCTTCGGCCTCTGTAGTCGCTGACGCGCACAGTGTTTGAGCGACACCGTGGACTCATTGAGTCAAGAATCAGAGTCTTTGTAGACTTTTTATGCCTGTGCATTGTAAAACAAAACGTGTTTTTAGAGATTGATACTTGTTTGCATGGTGTTGTTGCTCGGCATATTGGCCGAGGATATTTGTAAAGCTGCGCATTCCGCAAGTGTCTGATGAAGGGAATCTGCCAGCCTGGCATGGTGCCGTGAGCACGGGGTATTGGTTGCAAAAGATAATGTCGCGAGTGGCGCGTTGTTGTTTGGTGTGATGCGTGGGCATCCGTTTGTTTGCGTCACCTGGGTTATGGTCTTCCTCCCCCCCCCCCCTCCAATCCAAGGCGACTTGCAAATCTGACACAGTCAAGGGTTGGTAGAAATAAAGGAAGGCGTGACGCTTTCTTGGTTCAAACAATTCACTTTCTTGGTGGCCATTGTTTGAACCATTAAGCAAGACTGAGTCCTAAACTTTGCCAGATATGTGCTGGTGTTAATGGTAGCTGAGATTGCCACAGGCACTTGTGGGTAACAAAAGCGTGTGCTTCCTGCACATCTTGTGAGTCTCAAGGTGGTAAGCACGAACCTGTAATTAGGAAGTACAGTAGAACCTCGTTTTTACGAACTTCAGGGGACCAATGGTATTTATTCATAAAATCCGAAGTTCGTAAAAAACAAACCTCCCCCCCTCCACAAAAAAAACAAAAAAAACAAGTAAACTTTTAATAGGCGGTAGTTAAGAATTGTTGTCTGATGCATATTTGAAGTTATAGCATTATTTAAGTAGTTTGAAAATTCAAAAAAAAAAACTGTCAAAAATATCGTCTAGTACATTTTTAGTTGCATACAGATGGTTTTTTAGAGTTTCTAAGGAGCTTTTAATTTGTGAGGATGTTGCTTTGAATGTTGTATTTTCCAATTTCTCGCCATTGTCATTTTCTTCTTCGCCGCCATCTTTGATAAGATCGCAAAGTTCGTTTTCGTTTAACGTCGGAGAAGTTAAAACATCCGCATCAATATTAACAAACTCGGAGAATTTAGATTGAAAATTCTTCTTACTTTTCAGGATTTCCCACTCTTCAAATCCTTCAAATTCGCTATCATCTTCATTTCACTGGACTGCAAGTTCAGTTTCACTTTCGTTCAGCTGCATCACTTATGGCTCCCTCTGTTGGCGACGGCGGAAACTATCCAGTTAATCATCAATCACGACGGCGATAACATAAGCCAAATGAACAAAATGCAACCAGACGAAAAAAAAATAAAACCAGGCCGTTCAAGCAAAAAATTTTCACTTTTTTTTTAGTAAAATTTTTTACTACCAATTGCAACTTCTAACTTCGTAAAATCCGAATTTCATCGTAAAAATACTTCGTAAAACTTAAAGTTTATTATATGGAAATTAACAGGAGGGGGTCGGGATTTCAGAATTACTTCGTAAAATCCGGGATTTCGTAAAATGCGAGTTCGTAAAAACGAGGTTCTACTGTATTTAGTTAAATGGGCATTGATACTGCTGTGTGGCTGTTACACTTTAATTTTTAATAGTAACTTTACTGTGGGTGTTATTCCTCCCGGGGACTCCTATGTTTGCGGTTGAATATCTACTGTTGAGATTGTTGTAAGTCATATGTATATTTTTACCCATGATTATTCTCGTTATTAAAACTTTATTTTCGTACTACCCCGTTGCCTCGTTGCTTTGAGTCCGTAACATCCCTTGCGAGTCAAAACAATCCGTACCTCACCAAGTGGGTGTCGCTTATGGCTTAGGCCTTGTAGTTCAAGACCATCCTCCACGCGTGGGCATGCACACTTGCTATATTGGATCCACAAGACATTCGTTTATTACAAGATTTAAGGAACACAGAATATCCTGGCTCAACATGGACAAGAAGTTGGCTTATGCAGAATATCTTGTATCAATGAAATACAAGATGCTACAGATAAAGGATTGCATAAAAATTGTATGGATTGGTAAAGGTACAGAAGACGCCATCCATGAAGAAATAATATAAAAAAACATCGACGAAGCAATCAAGGAAAGATGTTAAACAACCAGATATAATTCGACAAGGATGCCATTATTGAATTCCTTGATGATCTTCCTGATCATGTCAACCAGAAATGAGCTTACAGTTAGGTCCGCTTTCAGTAGCCATTTCCATTTTTTCTCACTTGTCTTTGTAGTTCACCAATTGGTAGCACACACACCCCAATTGGTGAACATCTTACTCCTATTTCACTATTTAAAGTTATATCAATGTAATTCGTACTTGTTACTATTTTGCTACCCTTGATAACGGTGTAATACTGAAACGCATTGGCAATAAATACAATAGTATCGTCTTGGACCTTTATTTTATTTTAGTTCAAATTGATTTAACAATAAAAAAACATAAAATAAACATTTTTAAAGCACATACTTTCACCTTAAAGGTACAGTAAAAAGAAAAAAATATAATTAGAAAAAAAAGGTAAAAGTGTGGTGGCACGTTTATTTTATTACGTAGTATTTTCTTTATAAAATTTAATATTAAATGCGTCACTACACTTTCTTTTTTTTTTTTTTTTTTCCCCTTTAATTTTTTTTTTTTTTTTTTTACTTTTTACTACATTTTTTAAAGTGAAAGCATGTGCTTTAAAAGTTTTTATTTTATATTTTTTATTTTATTCTTTTTTATTCTTTATTTATTTTATTCTTTTTATTCTTTATTTATTTTATTCTTTTATATGATAAGTATAAAACCAAAAAAAACTTTGGAAGTCAACCCAGTTGGCTAAGTTTGTATCTCAGAAAAGCATTTACAATACATTACGCTGGCTAATCATAAACAATCCCCTCCACAAACGTGTCACAATCAACAACTTTGCTAGCATTGATGATCAAATTAACAACAATTACATACAACAGTTAACAACGATAACAAACAACAATACGGGCAGTCATTACATCATGATTGTTCTGTATGCATATTAAACTTGTATATTAAATTACTTACGAATAAATTAAAGATTAGTGAAACTAATGATTGAGACATGCATTGTCATCGATGAGACACCGTTGGGGAAACTTGCAAAGGGGTCATTCCAGATCACCCAGGAAAAAAAAAGAAATGTCATCCACCACTTCAGATTTTGACAATTTTTTTAACATGTTGCTATTACCGAGTTATGAAACCATGCCAAATTATTTTGACCTAAGCCAAGCACTTTTGGAGATAAAGGGTGCCAAAGTTTAAGTAAATTAAGCGTTTTGGGTATTTCTGTGGCTCCGCAATGCCCGTGTCGCTTGTTATTAAAAAAAATCTTAACTCAGTCAAAACTGAAGATATCAATAAAAAAGTGTGTTGTGTAAGATATGCCAATTCTAGGGAAAAAAAAAAAGCATGTGTTCCTAAAATTATTAAAAAATTATGACCAATTCTTTTGAATCAGTGAACATATTTTTTTCAAAATTCGATTACAAGGCAGAATAGTTACCAAGGTATTTTTTTTTTTAAATAAACCTTAAGTTATGGCCTAAAATAGTAATAAATAAAAATAATGGGGTTTTGCCTGCCCTTTGGTTTTTATTACATTTATTTTATTTTTATTTCATTCTATTACAAAATGAAGTACAAGGCTATCACTGGACTGGGAACAGCTGCTTGCTTCACGCAGTAGTAATATACACATGCCCTGAACCAGCAGAAGATACAGTAATCTCAAGTTTTTGTGTTCTATCAGATGACTTAGAACATAACGTGTCCTTTGTGTACGAAACACAGAAAATCGTAGCACAGTTTTTAGGTGAACACTTTACTAACGTTAGCAATGTAAATTATTTTAGGGATGATTGTGCCGGTCAGTACAAGAACTGCAAGAACTTTATCAATCGTTGCCATCACAAGCAGGACTTTAACTTGGAAGCCTCATGGACATTTTTCGCAATGAGGCATAGTAAGTCTCCCTGTGATAAAATATCGGTGGGGCTGTAAAGCACTTAGTTGCAAGGGAGAGTCTTCAAGATATATGGTGTGCCCAAATGAAAAGGAGACTTTTACTTTTACTGTGGTATCACCAACTCAATTCTGCCATCCTGGCTCCCCACGTTCAAAAAACCTTACTCTGCCATCAAGGCTGGAAAAGTTATGCTCAGTTTCTTTTTGACAAAAAACGACCTATACTTCTCAACTGGCTGGAACAGCGTGAAATGGTTAACGTGCTGAAAAGTTACTGAAGCTGAAACAGACCATCAAAAACAAGCGGAGAGTGAAGCTCTCGAAAAGGATAGCGCTACTCCAGGACAACACTAAGCCACATGTAGCCAAGAAGACCCTCCACATTTCAATGGGAAGTCCTCAAACATCCTCCGTACAGCCTTATCTTTGGCCCCTTAAAAAAAATCATTGAAAGTGTAGGTTAGGTTAGGTTCAACTATGACTAGGAATTGTAGAACACCATGGAAAAATGGATTCGTATGCAACCCAGGAGTTTCTACATGGAAGCCATCCATTCATTTCCTGCATGCTAGGATCAGTGGATCAATATCTATGTGTAGGCATCATGTGTAACATGCAGAAACGAAAATTCTTTTCTACACGTTCAGCCTACAGCAAGGCCCTGAAAACTTCCCCGCTGGTCCCGATAAAATTTTATAGTCGGTTTTCTTAGAAGTTATGATTATTGTGTTTAAGAGTACCCCCCTTCTAAGACAACTACGTTAACTTAAATTAATCGTAAGCTGATTTAATTGGTTGCCCCAAGAAAAATTAAATTAAATTAGAAGCTAAGTAACAAAGATAGAATTTTTAGCACGACCAACCCCCTCATTTTTTAAATACTGAGAGAATTATTTAAACAATAAAACCTTAATACCCCCTGAGTGAAATTAGGTGAAGATTTCCAAATATAATATTTCCTTTATTACAACAAAAAAAAAAAGTAAAGAAAATTAATTAATAAACAAGATCAGAACAAGTAGTTTCTTGAAGAACTGGGCCTTGGAAGAATGATCAAGGGCGCAAAAAAAAACATCCGAGGGCTCAAAGAAGATCGGAAACTGCAAGATAGAGGAATTTTTTTGTTAGAAACTACCACTACTCAGAAACTTCCAATGGAGCAGCAGTGTCCAAGAGCGTCAGACCACCAGAGACCACTACGGATGCTGAAACGATGTGCGATAGTTCTGAAAGTATTTAATTATTTGGAAACGAAAAATAAAAAAAAACTACAACAAGAATCTTGGCAAAACAATCTATGAAAATAACATCCAGCTAATTGAATAGATACAATCTATCTGATGAATCAAGATTAATACTTGGAGCAAAGGGTCGAGTCGACGTGCCAGTGAAACCAGATGATCAAGTCCGACCGGAGAATCACATACAGTCCGTCCCAAAAGTTTATAGACATCAATGTTTTGCCGATTACGTCACTATGACATCAATGATGTCATGGAAAGATTTTGGGTTTTGAATGAAAGCATGTGCAAGTTGATAATACGCAAACATGACAAAAATTTTACTTTTCACAAAAGCATTGAAAATGTTTATGATAAACCATTGAAAATGCTGTGTCCCAAAAGTTTATAGAACAACATAATTTTATGCAATATGTAAATATTAAGTGATGATGCAAGGTTTGGGGTGTATAAATATGCTGTGAAATGGCTTAAGAGCGACATTTTACTCATCAGCGAAATGCTTAGAGCTTCCCAGCTAACAGCTGATGAGGTTGCCAGAATATTCACCTTAAAATCACAAGGTGAATCTGTTCATGACATTTCCAATGTGTTAAACCGTTCTAAAAGTGTCATTTACCGAGTTCTAGCTTGTACAGAGCCACACCAACCAAAACATCGTTCAGTAAGGCCACGTATGACAAGTTCTCGTGATGATAGACGGATACTGAGCATGGCTTCCTCCCAGAAAATGTCCATACGTAACATCACTGTTAGTTCACATTTGCGTATATCAAAGAATACAGTTCAGAGACGTATTCAAGAAGCTGGTTACCTTATTCACAAGAAAATGAGACGTAAACCGCCACTCACAAAGCTTCACCAAAAGAAGAGGTCGCAGTGGGCTCGTCAGCACATGTCATATGGTGATAAATGGCTGAGTGTGCTGTTCAGTGATGAAAAGAAATGGAATCTGGATGGTCCTGATGGATATGCAAGGAAAGAGCCCCGAACATTTTTAGCAAAACAAGGTGGTGGATCAGTGATGATATGGGCGGCCTTTTCATATAATGGTTAAGCGTCCTTAGCATTTTTAGATGACGACAAAACTCAGAAAAGTATACAAAGTCATTTGATTCCGTTCGGTGAAATTTTGGGAGGAAAGAATTGGATTTTTCAGCACGATAATGCATCCATACATACATCCAATGCTACAAAAGACTATCTAAAATATATCTGTTCTTGACTTGCCACCGATGAGTCCTGACCTGAATCCCATTGAGAATGTGTGGGGCATTTTATCTCGGGAAGTTTATGCCAATGGACGTCAATATTCGTCTATCAATGAACTCAAGACATCAATCGAGTATGCTTGGTACAATTTAGATCCTAAAACATTACAAACTTTGATTCTTTCTATGGAAAATCGTGTATATGATGTCATACGAAACAACGGAAAATCGATATGCTTTTGAGAACCAAGTGTTTTCTTGTAAATTTGAGATTCCCATGCATTCTATATATTTTTGGGACAGTGCTCTTTTCATTTATTTGCTATAATAATATGCTAATGTAAGTTTATTGTCATTTCTGTTTTGGTTAAATACAAGTCATATGTGTTTAATAATAAACCTATTTGAACACAGTCGTATTTCTTTTTGTTCCTTTGATACATGCATTGTATTGATGTCTATAAACTTTTGGGACAGACTGTAGGCCAACCATCCAAACCGCGAGAACTCTTGACGATATGGTTCACTTATTGTTGAGCAATATATTCAAGAAAAAAAAAATGATATATTTGGAAAGGAACAGAAAACTTTGACAGTAAACGAAAAACTAAAAGTAAATAAGAAAGGGAAAGGGCTAAATTAAAAAAAAATAAATTCACAAAAAAATAAAACAACAATAGAACCCATCGCTACCGGAAAAGCCTCACCTAAAGGAAAAGAATAAAGACTAAGGACTTACACAAATTAAAATAGAAAAATATTAACAAATAAGATCCACTAATAAAAAATCACACACAAGGAAGTCATGTGAAAGACAAGTACAATAATCAGGATTAACAAGAACAGTTTAGACAAAAAAACAAATGACAGAGGCTCTCACGGAAGCGGTCCACAATTAAAGACAAGGGCGACAGACGGGTCAGCGAAGACTAAAAAAAAAAAAAAGAATGAATAAATGGATTAATTACTAAAGCAAACATCCAAATAAAAAAAACTTAAATTGACATCCAAGCCAATTTTCACATTAGTCACTGACAGTCAACAAAAATTGACTTAGCAGAAGAACCTCAGCTAAGACAAATAGAACGCCGGGTCTAGATGACAAGATGGACGACACATCCTGTAATTAACTGAGTGCAACAGAACTTCTTATATGGGGATAAAATAAACTTGCGTAATATTGTGAATCCTGTTAGAATGAGTCGACAAATAAAGTATATCACTATCCTGAGAGGCATCAATGTGAACTTGTACCAACATCATGGCGAATTGTCCAATCTGGAAGATACTATGAACAGGATGACGAGAAAAAAATATGTTCGATAGAGAAATCAACGATTTATTGGAAAAGTTACTCACGTTGGTTAGGGATCCTTCCGAATACAACGAGGGAAATTCCCCCTTCCGTTGTAACTTGAAAACGGCATTATTGACTCTTGGACGCGAAGACTCCTTTTTCAAATGGAAAATCCAGGACAACATTTATCAACCAAGTGATAAAAACGATACGCCGAAGCAAAACGACCAGAGGTTACGGCAAGTGTTAGTAAAACATCGTCCCATGGCTACCCTTGTTTTACCCAACGTGGCAGACGAAGGGAAAATTCTTCAAACGATGCGGGCACAGAGGCGACTGTCCCTGATTGATGTCGCTTCCAAACTAACACACTCTAAAACAAAAAAAAAACACCCAGGAAATAGAACCGCAATAAGTGTGTTGGCCTCTCGTGATCAAGCGAAAACACGCGCCTAAAGAAAGTAAATGAGCGAGCTGCTCTAAAAGAGAAACCACTCTCAACAAAGTAATTAGGTGCACAACAATGAGAGGGAACGCATAGAGTGAAATTGTTTTAAAACAATTCACTCTAAGCGTTTAAACCTCTAATAAAAAAAAAAATTATTAATTTTTTACTCACTCCTTAAATAATTATTTTCTTATTTCCTTATTAAAATCTAAGGTTCCTGTAATAAATAGAATTATTTACCTTCAAATGGTTATATGCTAGAACAGCTACCAATTGGTAATCTTAATTAATCTGTTAACTCAAAAAAAAACAAAAAAACTCATAAGACATTGTGAGAAATTCAAGTAAGCTATGTCAAATTTCAGGCTAAAAACGTCAGCACTGTTTCCTTAACACCCTTTAGAAATCTTTGAAAAACGAACACACTTAAGGCTTTTATGATGTTATTTGACTAAAATATTAATAATATAGATAATAATTCATTATATTAACAGATTTAAAAAAAGGTTTAATGCAGTAGTTTTTTCAAATAAAAAAAAAAGAAAATTAACGAAGAGCACGAAGTGACGGAGGTATTTTGGATTTGATCAACTAACTTTTCGATTGATTTTAATGATAAACAACACATGAATAACGTAAAATAATGCATCAAATAAAATACAATAGAAAAAAATGACCTCTCTAAACGGAATACTTAGTGATGATTCTTTGTTATTTTCTCTAGAAGAAGTGCAGAGTTTTGGCTTTTTTTTTAAATTTATTATTTTCAGAGTGTTCTAGCTTGATTTTCGAAAGCAGGAATTTTCATTCATTATCTGGTTTATTTATAATAAATCCTTACAAGTTGCACTTTGTAAGAGGCGCATTCGGCGGCATTCAGATCTGACTCAGATCTAAAGGAACAGCGTTCGGCGAGCACTTTGTTACTTCCGCCTGAGCAGAAAACGTGTTCGGCTCAGCAAGCTTTTCTTTTCCTGACTTCTCAAAATAAACATGGCGGCGCCCACTGCGACGGAAAGCTGTCAAAGAAGCTACGAGAGCCACATCATGGCGATGCCCTGTGTACTCTTTCCTTCCTGGCTTTATGGAAAACTCTTATCGGGATCAAATATTATGTATGCTCAATTGCTCATTTGATGTTAATTTTTATTTCATGTAAACTAAAATTAGTAGATCCGCCGTTTCTTCTCAGTATTTGTAAATACGGTAAAGCCATTTCTTTCTGAGATAAAAGAGCATTCGGCAACGGTCACTCAGACGCTCAGAAAAGCGGTCAGATACCACGTGACAGTTCTGTCAGATCTGAGTGCCGCCGAATGCGCCTGATGTTCACGCTTCACAGCGTTCATGGAGGGGCTAGTCGATATAAAGTGGGTGACAAAAACGTTAGGCCTAAGAAAATGCCTCACAATAAAATGGGATCTGCATAAAAGTGACATTAAGTATCTGTAAATTAAGTAAAATAAATGTTTATATTCATAACTAGTTTCAGAAAATAATTAATAAACGCCTTTTGAGCCTATCAAAAACAAAAAAAATGCGAAAAGAAATCAATCGATCACAATGACCGAAAATTAGGAGTCTTTCTTATTAAGTATAAAGAAGGGCTCTTTTTTGTTGTGGTAAAAGAGCCCTTCTTTATACTTAATTATGATTATCCACAAACCTCTTTATTCTTGGTTTCAATTGTGGACATTTCCCCTTTTACTTTCTCAGACAATTGCCCCAGTTATACTTTTTTGTATAATTTTGATTTACTAGAATTATCATCAGGAGTCTTTCTCTTAGACATTTATCTTTAGGCTTATTAGGGCGATCATGTTTATCCCTTTGAAAACATTATCATCTCTTTTTTTTTTTTTTTTAGTAAACATTCCAATTTTATCCCGCTTTTGGAAGTTGGAAGATAGTTGTTGCGTTCGTGGATTGTCATGAACGATCGATCATAATTTTGCTTGGAATGGCCAAGTGATCATACTTCCCGTTATTGCATCAAGAAATTCATTATTCGAACATATTTTTAAATTGTACACAAATTTGCTGTCATCTGAAAAAGTTGAAAACTAGAATAAAAAGTTTTGCACAACATTTAAATATGGGGAAAATATTAAAGGACCAACTTTTCCAACAGCGAAATTTTTGATAAAAAAAAGTCGTGCAAATAAAATTTGAAAATAATAAATAATAGAATAAATATTTAATAGGGGTTAACATGTATAATAATCAAATATTTTGAAAGAATATAATGTTTTGATAATTGATAGTCAGTAAACATTGAAAAAAAAAAAATGTGGAAAAATTTTTTTTAACACTTTAGAAAAAGCACGTGGGAGGGGGGGGGGGGGTCCGCCATCTTGGAATTCCGCAAGTCGGGAAAATTCACAAGACGGCAAGGCCCTGGAACCACGGATGCAGACTTGTGGAGAGACCACTGTAATAAAAAATAAAAGTCATCCAATGTGGAGAAAGTCTTATGGAGACAGATGTGTAACAAAAAAACACAGGTGAAGAGAAAGTCTTGTAGAATAACAGTAACAGTAGAAACACAGGAAGATACACAAGAACAGACGAAGCACATAAAGTAAAAGAAAATCTGGTGATGAGGGTCCGATGATGTTCTCAGTTGAAAAAAAGTTGATGAAATTACAATTTGAATTAAATAAAACGTTTTCAAGATCATTTATCTCATCTTCTTCTTCTACACAGCCGGCATCTCCCCAAGAAACGGACACTAGCTGATGAGAAACATTGACGTGACACTATTCAGTTACAGAGCGTACAGGACACTAACGGGGTTTCAGTGGACCCAATATCCTATCAAAAAGACCAGTGCCGCACAAAAAACAAGTAAGAAGCCGCACAACAGCACGTTTATCACAAGACTTCAGGTGGGCAGCAAGGAGGATATTTTTTAAAGAGAAGGTGATATTCCGCTTTATGAGATCGTTAGTAAACAGTTCCCTCTGTTGACAATAAATGGGGCAATTCATGATCACGTGACTCACTGTCTCTTTCTCTCCACACGAACAACGGTCAGATGGCGCTATGTTGAGTTTATATAGGAAGTGATTGAGTGACACATGACCATTTCTCAGCCTGGAGAGCAAAGAACGTTGATTCGATGTAAGCCATCTAGGGGCGAGGTGCTTGATACTGTCTCTATTCGGGAAAAGCGCCCTATAGTAGCCGCCTTTCGTTTCCGCTAACCAGATCTCGTTCCACAAAGCAAAAGCGCACCTGCAAATACACAACTTTAGAAGAGGAGAATCAACATGAGCAGGGATAGCGAGCTTGCACCCCATCCTCCCCCAATTTGCCAGTCTATCAGCCATTTCATTTCCTCTAATACCTTTGTGGCTGGGAACCCACATAAAGCGGACACAATGAGCATAATAATAGAGCTGCTGAAGTAAGTCAATAACATAGCCCAGCTGATTTCTGAAAAACCACTTGCCGCTGGTTAGGGCTCGCTGGATAAAAGAAATAGCACTTAGAGAGCCTGATAGAATTAGGTAATTGCCAATTGGAAGCGAAGAGATAAGCAAAAGAGATTTGTGAATCGATATGACTTCTAGTTGGAACGAGCTAGTCGCCGAGTAATTTTTTGGGAAATCAATTTCAAACCTTCAAATAAACACCAATACTGCCATTACTGTCAAGGGGAGAAAGAGAGGCATCTGAGTAAATTTTATGGAATTGGGGATATTCATCCCTGAGGAAATCGGATTAAGTGGAGCACACGGCAGACGAGCAGGAGGTCGCTAACCAATGAGGAAGGGGGTTTACAACATCAGGCGGAGGGTTCACCCACATATGCTTTAGCACTATAGGCTCACAGGGATAAAAGTGACTGCAATCAAACTTTCTTAATAAGCCAGATGCAAGGGAGCGAAGGCGGTTCGATCTTAGAAGGGAATAGCAATGATGCTCAAACTTAGCATCCTCTAGTGAACTACGTGAGAATTGACAATAAGAAAATAACTATCGAACAAAATGGGCCTCCCACCTCAAAGGGGGAGGGAGGACACCCATCTCGATGTAAAGCAAGGGGCACGGAGAAGAGATGGTAGCTCGTAAGCATCTTCTCAATAGCTTCCTTTCCATAACCATCAAAGAGTTCACACTTGACTTAGAGACAAGTAACAAAGGCAACGCCGACTGGTCCATGATCTTCACAAGCGTACTAGTCAAGGTGGAAGCCTCACCCCACGGGGGTCCCCACTTTGACTTAATAATCAAACTTAACCGGGCTCAAAAGTGTCTCCATCGCCGGGAATAGACTCTGGTACACATTACCCCTAGCTCTCCAGAAATATACTCCTACCTATTGATGGAGAGAGCGAGGAGAAGATGTCCCTTGTGAAAATGTTGTAAAGGGTGGGGCTCAGGATTGAGCCCTGCAGAGGGCCTTGCTGTTGAGTGGTTGGGAAAACGAATACCAACTCTTCTTGCTCTTAAGAAGTTGATCCATATGGCCATCCTCCGAGGGACCCCAGTGTCAACTAACTTGTTAGAAAGAAGCACTGTGAGATTGAATCAAATGACTTGTTGACATCTAGAAAAGCAATGCCGATACACTCGCCCTTCTCCCTTGACAGCAAAATATCATCTACCAACTTTAAGACCGAAAATAAGTGATTGCAGCCTTTTCTAAAGTCTTGACAATAATCTAGAAGGAGATGTTTAATTTCTAGATAGTGCTGGAGGTGATCATTCACAAGGCGCTCTAACGTTTTAATTAAGCACGAAGTCAAGGCGATCGGGCGGTAACTCGAGGGCGATGTTGACGGCTTACCAGGTTTTAAAACTGGATGTAATACGGAGTCTTTCCACCTGGAAAGCATTATGCCCGTTATCCAAGAGGTATTAAAAGCATTCAACAATAAGAACAGATGACCTTCACCCAACTTAAGGTGGAATTAGTCAGGCCATCGGGGCCCAGAGCAAACCGTTTGGGCTTAATAGCTGATTTCAAGGAGGAGATAGAGAAGGGCAGATCCCACTGAGAAAGGGCTTCCGGTGCGACGAATTCAGCTGAAAGATGTTTTGGCCAGCTCTTTGGGCAGATCGAAGACTAGCCCACCACCAGGCGGAGAAAGGACTCTGCCGAAGACCTTTGTCGTTTTTAATGAGAGAAACAGAAGAAGGTGAACGCTTTTGGAAACGCTTCAAAACTTTCCACACATTGCCTGGCACATCTCTCTTGATAACTTCCCGCCAATATTTCCTTCTATGCTTTTTCAATGATATCTTACAATGAGCTTTCATTCTTTTTGATTCTAGCCAGCAGCTCAGACACCTGCATTTGCGGAATTCTCTCTTGGCCTTATTCCGTAACCAGACGACCTCCTCACACTCAAAGTTCCACCAAATGGGCCTAGAGGGGAAGGATCTACCACTTGGGGGCCTGGCGCCAAGCCTTTGCTGGTAAATGGACAGAA
Source organism: Rhysida immarginata (assembly GCA_023313115.1). Classification (NCBI taxonomy): domain Eukaryota; kingdom Metazoa; phylum Arthropoda; class Chilopoda; order Scolopendromorpha; family Scolopendridae; genus Rhysida; species Rhysida immarginata. The sequence goes on along the minus strand of JAHWFO010050927.1, from coordinate 105,163 downwards.
GGTCAACGATGTTAAGGTTCCTCACAGGTTCAGAGCCCAAGGAAGAGGAAGGAGAATGGCTGGCATGTTGAGCATTTTGAGCAGAGGGGAAAAACTTGCACGGAATAGAGCTACTGGGACCGTCAACACCATTTGCAGAGGATATGAAAAGTCGAATTGGGGAGTGGTCACTGCCGTGGGCACCAGGAATGATCTCCAAATAAGGGAGAAGGGGCAGTCGGATGACACAAGTGCTGTATCCAAATTGGAGGACGACCACTCCAGTCTCAATGGCAAGTAAGTATGCTCTGGCATAAACAAAATTCTAAAATTGTGGCACACCTGCAGCTCCTCCAAATACCGATTGCGATATACGGGGAGGAGAAAAAGTTGATTAAACTAGACCACTTAGCCCTGGGAAGGTATCCAGGAACATAAACACAATATATAAAAAGCCAAATATCTTGATGGTAGACGACCAGATCAATGATAGCAATTCCTTCTAAGTGGCCAATGTAGTTAATGTAGTGCAGAATGTGCGGTTTTGCAGCTATGAGATTGCTACCTCCGTACTTCTCTCTGCTGTTGATGTAAGAAAGGGATTTTGGAAATTTCACAGCAGAGTCTCGGTTTTAAAAAAGTTTCACACAGTCATAATTGGGGATTTGTTATGAAGAAGTATGGCATCCTCCAAATTTGAGGCCAAGCCCTGATGTTCCAATGGAGGACGCTCATGCTTTTACTACTGAGTCGGGGCATTGTTGATGTGGGGTAGCAAAGCGCTTTACCACCAACTCATGATGTCCTGCAGCCAGAAAGGGGGGTATGGCATTCTGGATTCCATTAACTTAAATGTGTCGCCGAGATTTACGGAATCATTGCTTTTTCTGGCTATTTCAACAAATGATGAAAGAAATAATTTTAGGCAGTTTCCAACCAGTTCATCGACTTTGTGGTTTCCCAAAGTAGAAATGTTTTCACGCGGGTTAACATCATATTGAGGCAATATTAAATACTTGGGAAGGGGGCGTTTCACGAGAAACCTCCATAGCATCTACTAAGGAGGGGGGGGGGGGGCGACGAATGTTGAGGCGGATTCCGGCCAGACAACCAGGAAAGGTACAAGGGAATCTAAAATTGGGGAATAGGCGAGTGGTGAGAAAATTGGGGAAAGCTCCTCGCATCTACAAGTGGATCATGTAATATTCCCAGGGTTGTCACAGTCAGTGGCGGCGTTCGTGTCATTAGTCGGGATGTTCGTCACAGGTTGAGGGGGGCTGTATTGTACTGATAATCAAACTGAGGGCGGAGCGTGGCATAAGTTTGTCGAGCGGGAGCAGAGGGAGGCGAAACATCCAACTCCATATAATACGACACGAACAAAGAAACCATCTTACTTCTTATGAGGGACTCTTATTTAAATACACTGTAGCCTTTGAAGTAAGAGACAATTGCGGGGAGAGACAATTATCTCAAACGTGCTCCAGAGACAGCATTTGGAGCAAAGTGGCTTTCTGGCACATCTCTGCTTAGAATGTCCTAGTTTATGACAGGTCGAGCCCGGTCGGAGGGGGGCTCGAAACCGGAAATGACTGATTTTCGAACTTTACCTTCACTGGAGGAGAAGGCGTATTTAAAAATACCAACAATTTGTCATAGAGGGCTCCGGGGTACGACGGAGGGAATTGCCTGATTCCTGTTATAGATCTTCCCACGTCGGCGCTGGCTTTTAATTCTTCCAGCGTTTATCAAGCGGCGTATACCGTAAATGTAACCTACAGAAGAGGTGAGGAATCTCGGTACCTTGTATGCCAACTTGTAAACTCCAATGTCCTTGAATTTAAGGAAGAGAACGCCTGAGCTTTGGAACTAAATTTAACTAAAAATTTCCCAGATCGCAATTTAGTCACCATAGGGGAAGTACCCACCAAAGAGGAAATAGTCCTACGAAAAAGGCCCGGGGAAATGTCATTCCACGCCGGGTCAAGGGGTTCTGCAGGCGTTGCTTCTACTACAGATTATGTTTCATTCCCGTCTGAGCGAGCCACTGTAACTAACAACCAAGGCCGCGCCGCCAATTCTAGCTGTTCCGCGATATCGGCACTAGTGACAGGATTAGGTTGATTGACATTATGAGAAAGTTGATCATGCCGCCCCTCTTTTAAAAGAGGGGATGTGGCTTGTTGCAAGAAAGAAGGAGACGATAACAAACTGTCCTTTTTAGATTGATTGTCAAACTTGTCTGATTTGTCTTGTCTTGTTTATCTCGTTTGTCTTGTTTATCTTGTTTGTCTTGTTTATCTTGCTTATCTTGGCGAGACTTTTTGTCGTGTCTTTTATTAGCATTTTTCTTTGATTTCGAGGGAGCTGATACCTGCGAAGACATATAGAAATCCGAAAGGGAGTCGCTCAGCAAAGCTAGGCCATTTTTCGAGGAATTAGGAGAAGAAATAGAGTTCCTTGTGCGCTTGTCTGGGGGAGGATAACCCTCAACTAGCGCATTCTTCCCCTCTATCCTCCCTGCTGAGGAGGATCTCCGAACGCAAAGGGTAGGGGGAAGTCCCCCATCGCCGAAGGAATCGCCACTCACGATAGAATGCGAATGTCTCTAATCTAAACAGGTTACTTGTCGATGATCGAAATAGAAAGGGAAAAGAAGGAAAGCCAGATGATTTAATAAAGAGCGAAGGAGAAAGCACAGAGATAATCTGAGGCTTTAACAGTAACAAATGGAAGGAGAAGGAGAAGAAGACTTCGAAGTAGCTCCCGCCTATAAAGGCCTATAGGAGGAGAGAGCAGAATGCGGCGTCCAGCCCGTACGTCGCCATCTTTTTTTCTTATCTCATCTTCAGTTTATCAAAGCTTTTGAAATAAACTTTCAGTTAAAAAATATAATAATTAAATTGAACAATGAGTGTTAATTAAAAGTGAAGAGGTATTGTTGGTTGTTGGATTGTTGTGAACAGGAGAGTATGTTGGATTATGTATTGTAATTAATTTATTTTTTTAATAGTAATTTCCATTTATTATTAATTTCTATTGATGGTTTGGCCAAATTGTTTTCATTCGAAATAATGTTAATGGTTTCTTTTATTAGTCTTTTTTATAATTAGCCAATGATTTTGACTTTGTTCCAAACTGGATTATGATTTTGGCTAATACAATGATTAACTAGATGATTATTTTCATCTTTGTTTCTAAGTGCTCTTTAATGTTCTTAATTCGTGTTATTAATTGTCTTTGTGTTTGACCTGTGTAAATGTGTTAACAGTTGGTGCATGGAATTTGATATATTGTTAGGGGTGCTCCATTTTTCTTTATTATTTAAGCAAATATCTTTGAAATTTGTAATTGCATTTTTGTTTTGATCTTTTGTTGTTTTAATATTAGTGGTTGTTATTAATGTCTTATTTATGTTGCTTGTTATTTTTGGTATGATTTTAATATTCGGTATCTGTTCTAGTATTTTCTTCTGTTTGTGAAAAGTTTTATTATTGTATTGAATACCTCTTGTATTGTTCGTGTTGAGTTGTGTTATTTGTTGTTGTGTTGGTGAATGCTTCTATATAAATTTTATCAATTAATTCTATCAGATATTTATTTTTTACTAAGTTCATTTTCAGAATTTTTAATTTCTGTGGGATAAATTTGGGGGATGTGAGATTTTTTATTCTTTGTATATTTTGTTTAATGGTTTAATTTTTTGTTGTGTAGGTTGTTGTAGTGGCGGCTCATAGGAATTTGTAATGGAGGGACTATATTATTCTATATAAACTAACCAAACCTTAAGTGCTTGGCGTAGGCGGAACCCAAAACCACCTCAACCCGACCAAATAAGATACGCCGCAATCACTTACCTTAATCCTGATATCCATAAGATTGCGAAAATATTCAGAAAGGAGGGTATGAACATATCATACAGAATTAAATATTCCAACCAGAGGATGCTGAACCCTAAACTGGACACAAGGATGAACAACCTACAGCCAGGCAGGAGTGTACAAATTATCGTGCCCAGATTGCGAGGCGTTTTACATTGGATCCACGACCCGATCGTTCCTAACTCGATTTAAGGAACACAGACAGTCGTGGATCAACAAGGACAATGTATCCACCTACGCCAAGCACCTAATAACTAACAAACACCGCATGGTCGACGTGGACCAGTGCATGCAGACACTATGGACCGGAAAAGACAAAGCCAAGATACTACTACGAGAAGAATACGAAATAACTAAACATAAAGAAATGAAGCCAACAACTATGCTCAACAACCAAACCATGTTCGAAAGAACGGATACGATCCAGCTGCTCCTCAATTTCACCAAGATGCAAACCACCTCCAACCGAACAGGATGTTAAGACCTCCATAAGGTCCGCGCTTTTCCTTATATCAAACATCTATTCCTCTACAACCAGTCACCGTTTGTCACAATGTTTCCCATTACTCTGTAATTTATTCCATTGGCCTTAACACTCTTTCTACTATGTATAAATACCAGGCCTGGCCAGCCTCACATCTCTGTAGCTTAACCGCCTCCGATGATAACGTCCAGTTGAAACGCGTCAGGCAAATAAAAGGTTTCTACCGCATCTCTTTGGACCCTTATTCATTTACTATAGATATCACGAAGATGCTCGACGAACTCCAGGTATGTGAAATCATTCAATTATTCTACTTTAAATCTAAGAAGCTGGTCATGGCATACTCGAACATTTGGTTCAATCGAACATGCCTCCAACGAAGCATTACCCCGAAATATGCCACCGTGAACTTCAAACACATGCCTCCTGCTGCACGAAGAACCAAACATTATGCCGAACGAAGACTACTTACTGAGGAAATCAAATCACTCATCCAGAAAAAGGACCGCCTAAATAAGGACATTATGCTGCTACACACCAAATTAGCCGAATATCTTGGTCCTCTACTTTTCCTTGCCATCAAAGAAGATGTCCAACACCAACTCAAGATAATCAAAGACGTCCAAAATTGAACGCCTCCAACCACGCCAACCACAATACTCCAATCAAAAGGTCAGTTCTTTTCAATTCCATAACAAAGTTGTCAACTTAACCAACATAGAATTTAGCCAGGACGAAATACAACTTATTGAACAAGGCTTGAAATATAACAACCCCAGGAAATTAACTCTGGAAGACATTACTGATGTTATAATCGACATAGACCGTGCCATCATCAATATCCCAGCATGCGAACGCAAAAGAGTATGGACTCTAGCTGTTAACGAACTAAGACTTATCACCACAAATAGTTCCCACCAGCTAACACCCAAAGTAGTTAAGGATATTCAAGCCAAACTTCAAGCCAACCAAGCCATGCTCACTGTCGCCGACAAAGGACAAGCTACTGTAATCGTTTATAATAGTGAATACAGCCAAAAAGTGCATGAATTCTTCGTCAGTAACCAATTCAAGCAACTCTCCAAGGATCCCACCAACAAATATGCCAATCAACTCAGATCTACATTCAAGAATTTCCAGTCTAAATTCTTGCAAGAAAAGACCAATTCGCTCACGATAAGGAATCCCCAACCTCCTACACTGCGAGCCCAGATTAAGTGACTTACATAATTGATATCTCCATCCCCAACACACACAATTTACAGAAGACATACACTGACAAAATCACTAAATATACGGATCTTGCACACGAAATAAAATGCCTTTGGGGAGTTAACAAAGTACACATTGTTCCTATCGTTCTTTCTGCCACTGGGGTTATTTCACACTCGCTACACAAAAGCCTGTCAACACTAAATTTAAACCCACACTTATACAAAACCTTACAGAAAGCCACAATTCTAAACACCTGTCACATAGTAAGGAAATTCCTACACCCAGACATCAATACTGCCACAAGTGCATAACTTTCCCTCCCTCGCATTTCAGTCCCTTGGCCCTCTTTTGGGTCTGCCTCTGGGATTGGCTTCCAGACTTGATCTGAGTTTGGCTTCCCCAAACAATGATAATAAAATAATAATAATTTATTGAATTTATTTAACGAAATTTTTTTTTTTTCACGTAGCTCAGGCTGCGGCCTAAAACTAGCAATGGTCAAAAAGTAACAAGAATGACAATACTACTCAAAGTCAAAAAAATAGAATATCAATATTTTAACGTCTAGGTCATTAAAACTTATCACTTTTTTGTTTAAAACAAAAGAGATAGACATTTGCATTTTTTTTCTATGAATGGTTAAGTAGCCATCTTTAATCTAACAAAAAAAATTTAAATAACATTAAAAACCTAAATTATGCAAATTTTCTTTGTGACGACATAAAAATAGAATAGTCAACTACCTGTGACAAAAAAATAGAATATTCCAAACACTATTCAAAATAACATCAAATATTACATTTATTCAAATTTTAAAGCTAAGAAAAGGTATAAAAAGGATTATACTTCGTGCAATTGTAGAGTAATATTGTCTATTGCATCAATATGGGAAGAAAACGAGATCTTTCACCGTCTACAAAACGTATTATTTTTCAGTTATTTGCTGATGGGAAAAACCAAAGTGAAATTGCGGACATTGTTAAATGTTCACAGTCAACTGTTTCTAAAGTTATCTTGAAGCACAAGAAAGGCTTGGGCACGCACACCAAGAGATACAAATGCGGAAGGAATCTCAAAACATCAGCCAGGGACCATAACAAATTACGTCGCATAGTGGAAAAGCATCCGTTTTGGCCCTCCAGAAAGTACCATCAGGAATGGAAGTCAACTGTGAAAGTGTCCCAACGAACAACACTTAGAAGAATTCGTGATTTGGGATTTAAATGTCGTGTTCCCAAACGAAAACCTCTTCTCACACGAAAACAACGAGCCAAACGATTAGCTTGGTGTAAAGAACTTGTCAACTGGACGGAAGAAGAATGGTGTAATGTAGTGTTCAGTGACGAATCCAAATTTTCCGTGGCTTATGGAGATCAAGGGTGCCGCGTGTGGCGATAAAAAGGTGACGAATTTCAAGACACGAAATTAAAAAGGGTTGTTAAATTCCCAGAGAGTGTGATGGTTTGGGGATGCATGTCTGCCAGAGGCGTTGGAAGGCTCGCCTTCTTAAAGGGAACTGTCAATGCTAAGGCATATGAAGATGTCCTGGAATACTTTCTCATTCCATCCATAGAAGATCAGTTTGGAGATGAAAACATCATTTTTCAACATGATTTGGCTCCTGCCCACGCTGCTAAAACAACCACACAATGGCTTCAAACTCATTCTTTACATCTTCTTTCGTGGCCTGCCAACTCCCCTGACTTAAACCCCATAGAAAATGTGTGGAATATCGCTAAGAAAAGATTATGTGAATATCCTGCCCAAAATAAAAAAGATCTACAACAAAACATTGCTAACGTTTGGAATGAAATGAGTGTAGAGGAGTGTAAGCAATTGGCATTGTCAATGCCCAAAAGAATACAAGCAGTTATTGAGGCAAACGGAGGACCTACTAAGTATTGACACAAATTTATTGTCATTTAGTGCTTATCTTGTCAACAAGACATTTTATGAAACAAGTGTTTGAATATTCTATTTTTTTGTCATAAGTGTTTGAATATTCTATTTTTTTGTCGTCTGAAAACAAATTGCACATTGTAATCTTTTGATGTTATTCTAATGCTTTTTTCGCTAGAATAAAGGTGACTAGTTTGCCAGTTATTAAAAAAAACGTCAAATGTCTCTCTTTTCTTTTAAACAAAACATTGCTAGTTTTCTGTGATCTAGAAATCAGAATGTTAATATTCTATTTTTTTGACTTTGAGTAGTAAATCAGTAAGAAAACATGAGCTTTACAACAAAGTTAGGTACAAAACAGAAATGAATAACCTAAAAGTCAAGGTCAATAATAGTGAATAGATAAGATACATTAAAATAAAAATACAATAATTGATAAAAATTACAATAAAATACGATGCAAGTCATTTCGTAATCCGACAAATCATTGCATTTTAGCATTTATATACTGTAACATGCTAAAAAATAGGAAAATAAATTTTTCCCCATTGATTAAGTTTTACTACGATTTATGGTATATTGTCATTGTTACTGTCTAAAATTACGTCAACAAAGGAAAGACACTAATGATCTTCTGTTACGTCGTTTTTGGAAAAAGGCTTTGTTGGGAGCACGAGTGGAAGGAATCGGGGAGAAGACGAAGCGATTTTGATAGTGTTAGTTGCAGATTTTGGTTTCTCCTGAAGATGCCAGGATCCAGACCCAAAGAGAGTGGGAGGCGATCCACAGTGGAGAGAAGATCAAAAGACTGACACAGGAAGTTCGTCATTGGTACGATTTATTAGAAAATAGTTTCATGAGAATGGAGGAAAATTATCTTTGAGAAGAAAATGGCGACCGCACATTCGAAGTCGGAAACCGCATGTTATGAAGATTTATCTGGTAATGGTTGACAATTTGGGCCAACTTTTTATAAATAAGAATGTTTTTTTCTGTCTTGGCTTTCCCTTTTTTCTTTTCTGCTAACAGATCTCTGGATCCACTATTTGGTACAATTCCGGAGTGCAAATTGAATCCCTAATTAGACAGTATGATGATTATCCGTGAAAAGTATGTGCGAAGAAGGTATTTTTCGACGTGGTTAGCGACGGGTCCTTATTAATTATACTAACCTTTACCCGTAGAGAAAAAACCGTTCTCCCCCCCTCCTTTTTACTTACCTTCCTCCCCCCGTCGTCCAACTTCTACCCACCGAAGACTACTAGCGTTTCCTACCTACAGACGTCGACAAGAATCACGGAGAAGTGAAGAGACGCTGTCTTTTACCAACCCGAATTAACTCTCGCGGAGTGGGAAATCAGGCTTTGGCTTTATTCGAACTTAAGCTTAACGCTAATTAGGGTTTAACAATAATAATTGGGAGTTGAGCCAAAACATATAAGGTAACGAAAGAAAAGAAGAAGAACTCTAATTAAATGTGAGCGGGAAAGAAGGGTTGATTATCTGAATCGATATTAGCCAGAAAAATCAGATTTTCCTATTGCTTAAAAAAAAAAAAACATTACTAAAAATGTTTTTAACTTTTTATTTATTTTGGGAGGGTATGCGACGAAAATCATCTTAATTTCTCTCAAGTTTTCTTAAGAGTAAGCTATTAATTCTGATGAGCTTCGTCCCAGAGAATGGTTTAAAGAATAATCAAGAAATATGAAATGATGTAAAGAGACTGAATCTTAATCAGAAGTTTACCGTTAAGAAGAAATCATAACCCAATTGTATATAAAATATATTAACGAGAGAACAATAAATAGTCCAATCTTATCAGACTTTTGACTCTGCGTTTTTCTTTTCAAAATAAGATTATTCATATTACCTGCTCGCAATTAATAAGAATAGGACCATTTCTATAAAAGGGTGCTTAGTTCTTTAATTCACCTGGCTGTTAACAAACGTTACAATACCAATGTGATTGCATGGTCAAAATTTTATAAGCTTAAAAACTAAGTTTAAAATGATTAATGTTACAATTAAAAAAAATCAATGTCATTTAGATGATGGTTAAAAAATGATTGAACTCTAATAAAATAATTGCTGTGACAATAATCTTTGATTAAATTAGGTACATAAAAAGGTTTTCTTAACCTAACAGTTCTTTGTGAGACAGCGAAATTAAAAAATTTATACAATTAAAATAATTATTGACTAACTTATATAAAAATAGCACGTCCTATATTAAAAGTTCTTTAAAAACCATGTTCCTACTCAGTTCAGACATAACAGTACAGGAGTCTTTTTTAAATTTCCATCCAACATAACGTACAAATTTATTAATTGGTATTTGGATAGCATGAATGAATGAGCTCTTTCCTTTAAACCATATAATGCTATCATAAAGGAAAATAGGTTTAATAAGAGCGTTATATATCCTACCATAAGTAGACAATTTCGTAAAGAATTTACCTTTCCTTATTATCATCCCTATTGTTCTTCTTACTTTAGCTACTATTGACTTTACTTGATTATTAAAGTTTAATTTAGAGTCGAATACTACACCTAAGTC
>JAHWFO010050927.1:58024-90225 GCA_023313115.1 Rhysida immarginata | reverse complement strand
AGAAAGAAACATGGAAGATGGGAGGAAAAGATATTCACAAGTTCACTTAAGAATATTTTTTTCCTCCCACCTTCCACGTTTCTTTCTTCGCATCTTTCCTTTATCCAGTAAAATCAAAGGGGGAAGTGAAAGTAACAGCGGCTTGAATGGGGAGGGACGAAAAAGGAACAGCCGATTAGTTCACCAGTCCAAACGTTCTACCGCTTTGGTGCTGTTATTATTTCATAAATTTAGCATTGACTCAGTTAGCAATTTTGCTTCCAGTTCTCCCTATTCCCTGACTACAGTGTTTCTGCTAAGCACTAGTTATATCAAAGTGCAACTTAATAACAAGAGGTTACAGATAACATGGGCTCGCAGAAACAATTACATTAAACATAAGCGTATACAGTAATACTATACCTTGTCTCAGCTTTAGTTGAGAGTGACGTCACGAGTGAAACTGTTATAGTTCATCCGAATGAAGAAATAGTTCGAATAATTTTCTATATAAAAAGTACAAAATTCTTTCTGCAATCATATTTTATATTTTTCTTCTCGATATAATAAAAAATCGGCGGATAGAAATGCAATTTGATGAAATTAAAAAAAAAAAAAAACTAATTAAAATGAAGTTGATCTGTAGTCGAGGTTTTTTGATTGTAAAATGAAAATGGCGGCGTCTTGTTCATACGTGAAGAACTAAAGTAAAAGAGATGTGTCAGAAATCGAAGATGCTAGAGTTTACACGAAGAGGAATAAAATATTTTAAACATTAACTTCAAAAAATGATGAAAATAAAAATATAATTTCCGGAACTGGCAATAATGTAAAAAATGCAGAGGACCAAAAACAAATTTTTATAAGGAAAAAGGATGTGGAAATGTTAATACTAATGCAAGAAATAAAACACTCTTTAACCACAACGAGTAAAAAGAAAAAATACGACCTGTAAGTACTTTTCGAGAACGAAGCTCATCTTCAGCAGGATTGACAGGAAGTAACACTCAAGATGCAACTGAGTGTGTAAAGAAAACAACTTATTTATAGCGAATTTTAGCCAATAACAGAAAAGGCACACAAATAGACAAATTATTAATAGGTGAACCATGACCAATGACAGAAGAGGCCACACTAATGGGTAAATTCAGTGATTGGTCAAAGTTGAAAACCACTGAATAAGTTTGGAATCTCCTATGGGTCCCTTGTCAGAGTTAAGAAGGTCACTGCTGTTGGTAGAGTGGATTTCCATGCTCTCAAATGTGTCCAGGAGTAGTTTGTTTTTTATTGATCTTAACAGTTTTAGGTTTTGTACAGAAAAATCATGTCCAGTGTCCAAGGAATGCTTTGCCATGGCGGAGAGGTTACTTCTACCGAACTTCCGATGGGCTAAATGTTTCTTGAAGCGGGTCATAATCTGGCGGGCCGTTTGTCCTCGATAAACCTTCATACAGTGAGAACATTTGATCTCATAAATTCCTGAGTTCTGGAGTGGGGGAATTTGGGTTTCCAAGTAGAAGCTTTGCTTGATTTAAGTTGCTATAAGAAAGGGAAATATTATGAGTTTAAACCTTTTATGAGCTGACTATTGTAAGGTAGTGAAATAGTGGTGGACTTCCTTTGGACATTCCTGAGAGTAGTATTGTCTTTGATAAATTTGATGAAATTCCTCCTCTTCAATATTCTGGTTAAGGTTTCTTGATTGTATCAGTTCTTGGTGGCGATTTCCCTAATCAGGGCAATTTCTTTTTTAAATTCCAGGTTATCTAGGGGAAGATTTAGTGCACGATCAATCATGGATGTAAAAGTTTGGGGGTGCGACTTATAATCGGACATTTACGGTATACCCTGTTTCAGCTTCAGTTGAGAGTGACGTCACGGAACGACGTTGTTTACCGGGCCTAGTGCACAACATCGTATCCTTCCGCCGTTAGACTTGTACTACACTAGACCGTCCTATAATCACGTGGCTTCTCGAAGTAGATTAGTCGAATGGTATCTGTCTGATATCATTTTTTAAAGTTAATGTATAAAATATTTTAATCCTCTTCGTGTAAACTAACATCTTCGATTTCTGACACATCTTTTTCACGTTAGTTCTTCACGTAGTAACAAGACGCCGCCATTTTCATTTTACAATCAAATAATCTCGACTACAGATCAACTTCATTTAATTAGGTTTTTTTTTTTTTGTTGTTGTTTTTTTTTTAATTTCATCAAACGGCTTTTCTTTCCTCCGATTTTTTATTATATCAAGAAGAAAAATATGAAATATAATTGCAAAAAGATTTTTGAACTTTTTATATAGAAAATTATTTGAACTATTTCTTCATGCGGATGAACTATAACCATTTCACTCGTGACGTCACTCTCAGCTAAAGCTGAGACAGGGTATAGAAACTTTCTTAATCTTTTAAATAATATTTTTCATGAGAGGTTAAGCATTCATTCTCTTTTTCATTTTTTTAATTTTCATAATTTAGAAAAGATTAGAAATGGCTTTAGATTAAAAGCTGCGCTAAAATTTAGATCAAATCTTGTTCATATTAATCCAATTTGTAAACTTATCAATAATTATTTATCTTATTTTGATTATATTGATTTGACTATATCTAAGGATATACATTTTTCGATTTTTTTCTAAACTTTGAGTTTTGGGTTTTTTGCAGGGGGTCTCCCTGTTGTTTTTATTTTTCCTTTTTTGCTGCTTTTCTTTTATCTTGTTCGTTCTTGTCATGTGGTAGTCTTTTTTTTTGTTTTGTTTTTTCGTCCTTTCTCTCATATTCATGATTTCCTTTTTAATGCCTCTTTTGTTGCTCTTATTAATTTTTTCTTTTAGTAATCTTTTATTATTTCTTAATTTTTCTATAGTTTGTTCCTTTTATATGTTTTTTCATTAACCCCGTTTTGGGCATTTGCCTGTTGGGGGGCAACTTGGGGTTTTTTCCTCCGGTTTTATCTGGTGGGATATTCCCTGCTGTTGTCACATTATTATTATTATAATTATTATTATTATTATTTGAAGTAATAATGGAGGTCATGGAAAAACCAACACCCTCAGCAATGTCATTTGGGGCTGGGAAGATTGCAGCCCAAAATCCATGTAAATTATGTGCTATCCCCACTACCATAAAAAATATGAACAGGCTATTAAATCTGATTATTTTGTTGTAAATTGTTAACTACCGGTATATATAATAGTAAGTAAAATATTTTAAAGCAGCTATGTTTACTGCATAATACGTAAATAATTCTAGGAACTATATTTCAGATGCACATGGACACTGGTCTTCACACTGTTTCTATAGTTCATTCTTTCACTGGATTGAGCAATTAGGTTCAGGCTGAATTGAATGCAGCCCCAATGTTGAGTATCTTAGCCATTCTAGCCAAAGCTCGCATAGCACACGGACTATTTCAAAATACAACTATAGTTATAAAAATTGCTTTCGAATGGTACTGTATCACAAACAAGAAAATAATGGTTTTTAGAGAAATATATAAAAAAATTATGGACGAGTCGCTACTGGGTTGTCGTGATAAATAATGTGGTATGTGCTTCTCATCATCGGACCCTCATCACCAGATTAATCATTAATCAGGTATGTTCGAGGTTTTTCGTCGGGCGCATGTGACATTCCATGTCAGTTTTGGGTGTCGCATGTGTCCAGCAAAAATAGTGTACAAAATACCGCTGTTCATTTATTATGTATAAGCATCTCGTGATCGCTAGCAATTAGCTGTTCAGTGCGTTTGGTTTCGTTTTGTTTATTCGTCTGTATGTGTACCATAGTTAATGTTTATTTATAAGTCTAAGATAGGAAAAATAAAGCTTACCTGCAAGTGTATGATTTAAATTGCCTGCTTTGTGTGCAAATTGTTGTGGCTGCGCATTGTTGGGTGATCGCTGTGTCAATGAACATATTGAAAACTTCTGTTGGAGGCTGCGTTTGTTTCGTGTAAAATTCCTAGAAGATCAGACCAGCTTCCAACAGAGGATTGTTATGAGTGAATTTGTGGAAGATGTTGCGCATGAGATTTAAATTTTTGTTTTGTTTAAGTTTCCGTTTTGATGACATTCGAGCAAAAACTCCCAGGCGTTACGGTTAGTTGCGGCCATCGAAAGCCCCGTTTAATTTCAAACGCCAGGGTTAACGAAGTTTTCGCTGGGATGTTATGCAGAGTTTATGAAATTTAATTTTTATATTTAACTATAACAAAAGTTTGTTGTTCTTAAGTAGTAGCGGCGCATATAATTCAAATAAGTTTTTTATGAGGAATAAGGAGCAACAGCTTTATTCAAGTAGCGCCGCTAATGTGATGGAGCCATGAACGTTTGTCGATGTTGTCGTGCCGTGGGAACGTGGTGCTGCACTCAAGCAAGCTTGTCCTAGGAAGCACAGGTGATAGTGTATCGGCCCATATGGTGAGTGGCAACTTTTCTTTGCTATTTCCCTGCGTGGAATGTTCGCCGATAAGAAAGGTACTCTTACGTGATTTAAGCGTCTGAGCTCTTGGACCCTTCCACCAAGTCTTCGGAACTCATTAGTGCGAGTGAATCGCCGCTGTTCGTTTTGTGCTGCTAGTTAAGTGCGCCAATTTGTTGACTGATTTCCACCATGTGTGGAAAAGTACTGTACATAGTTTTAGACATAGTTTATGTTTCTTAGTCTTCGAGCGGCTTATACAACATAATCTACGGGTGAATTTCCAAAAATCCCGTTTCGTCCAACGTGAAGCTGAATTTTTGGGATATCCGGTTGATGAAAACATTCTGCATCCATCCATAAAGAACATGGCTTCCATGCTTGAATACCTTCGGCCCAAGAATCCCAAGGAAGTGTGCCATTTCGTCGGGATGGTTCAATTTTACAGAAATTTCATTCCAGCCTTCAGTGAAATGAACCACCTGTTGCGACGGCTCACCCATAAAGGTTGAGGCACAGTAGAGCAACGTTGCAAGATGGAGGGTGTTTATCCTGGGCATCTGTATATGTGTTTTAGTTGTGCGCAGAATTAAACCGCACAAAGCACTAACGCAGTAGCGTTTCAGGTGTTCGCTAGTGGTCGCTGGATCTATAGTGGTCAAAACCTGCCATGAGGGGTTACAGTGTCTCCCCCCTTCACTTCAGGTCATAAAAGGAGGCACTGTGCACGAGCTGGCGCAATACGAGGAATACTTATTCGGGAGTTTTGAGATGCACGCATAGATCGCGGCTGCGCGTTGTGCATCCTTCTCATCTCCCACACCCGAAAGGGGGCACTCCTGTGCATGACTCGAAGGCAATCTATGAACGGGTGTTTCAGGGTGTCTGTTGGTGTCTGCAGAGCGATAGATCAAAAATCTATTTATTTCAAGAACAATATTCGAACGGGTAGGCTTACTGGGAAGGTTGAATAAGAGCAGTCGTCGTGGTTAGGCTTAGCATTGGCATCAGTTACATACGACGTTTTGACTTAATTCTGGTTCTGCATGGCAATAAGGAATAATTAAAAGAGAGAAGTCTTTTGAAGTTTTATATAAAAATATTTAATGAATATACAGATTGAATAGTTTGAACATAAATGAATTGGAAGTACATTTCGTCCCTTCCATCGTGAATCAAAACCAAGGCTGAAGTGTGTTGCCTTTTCTATACCATTCTCTCGTAAACACTTACTCGTTATTAGCATTTATTCATGTATAATGCAATTAATTATTATTTCTTTAGTTTAAAACATTCATAGTATATAATTTGGAAATACAATAAATTAATGTACAATAAATATTATTATTATTATAATTAAATTCTTTCTCTTATTATTATTTTCTTTTTGTACGAAATAAATATTAAAATGCAGAATATTATATGAAGTTACTAACAGTGTTAGCTCTAGGTAGTATACTGAGCATCGCTCAACGCATCACGATTAATTTGTTATATTACCCATGACCGCGAGGTGCCCCTCAGTCATAAGCTCGCTGTAATTTTGTGTTGTTACCTTGCAAAGTCGAATGTCTGAATAAATTATTGGGGTAAACATTATGCATTCAGTGTCCGTGTCAATCTTTCACTTGGGTTCCGAACCCTTGATGTACCCTCCCCCCGACCCTAACCACACGTGTGGTACTGGAACTTACTAGAACGGGGAGTGAGTGTCATCACACTGGCACCCGAACATGGACCCAAAATCCGGAATAAGCGGATTATAGGGGGTGACCTAGACACAAGGCTATGTTTGTTTTCTTGAGGTGACCACGAGCAGCTATGTTCGCAAGTTGGTTAGTCTGACATGCATTTAGAGCATTGGGGAGTAAAGTGTGGGATATATTGGTGCAGTGATATTGTAGTACTCTGTAGGAGTTGGTGGTATAATGCCAGGAAACAAGGGAGACGCGATGCCTGTGGCAACTCCGGAGTTGTCCGGGTTCACGGGGGCCGTGCCTGCATTTGTAGGCAAAGATGGCAGCATTACCATCGTGGCATTTCTGGCAATCATAGATAGAATAGGTGCTATTGCTAAATAGACACCAGAAGTGACGATAACCATAAGACTAAATTAAAAGGAGCTGCAGCCAAGCACGCCACAGAGCATGAGTTGTTTGATATTGACGATTATGCTCAGCTGCGTGTGCGCTTGGAGCACGTGTTTGGAAAAATTAAAGTCATTATAGATTACTCAAAGGAACTCCATGACACGGTCCAAGGAGCGCATGAATCGGTGGCAACATTTGCTGGCCGCCTCGAGCTGGTGATGGAACATTACATCAGCGCAACTCCGGAGGCAGCTCCTATTCGAGAGGCTGTATTACTCCAAAGATTTTGTAATAGTTGTTTGCACATGCACCTGAGAGTGCTGATGACAGCAGACCCAAAGACATACAAGGAGGCGGTCATGCTGGCCATGTGCTCTGAGGACTTGGAGAAAAAGCACAAAAGTGACTCTAATGTGGCAGAGACCAGAGAGACTCTTTTGGGAACTGATAATAATCAAAATACAGTATGTCACAACCTGAAGGGGGTGAAAGGGGTACCACCTAGTGGTGATTCATCCAAACCCCAGGTGGGAGGTTGCAGATGTACAGAGACAATTAAAAGATTGGAGGGACTGGTGGAGAGCCTGGCTAAAGCGGTAGAACAATTGAAGGTAGGGCAGGAGAAGGCGCAAGCTACATCCACACAAAGTGATTCAAGAGCTTTGATGGCCCGCATTATGGGATCGAGTACTCGGTGCTATCGCTGCGGGCCATTAAGGCATTTTGCCAGAAACTGTCTGCAGCCCACCCCGAGGCCACATAGCGTCAATATGGGTGGAAGCCCTGAGAAACCAGTGATGACTGTGTGGTGAGGGTGGTATCTTGCTCCACTACGGTGTTTTTGCAGGGCCAACCCGTCACATTAATCGACACCGGTTCCCAGGTGCCATTAATCGATGGTGAGGCCTACCAACACCTTTCGGGCCACCCTTTGCAACTGGCAGAGATGGTAATACGTGGGATAAACCATGCTGGTTGAACCTGAAGCAGGGAGGCATGCTTGACGTAAATGTGCAGGGCCATCATATGGACATGCGTACTTTCCTAATTCATTCTTTTGCCGATCACCCATATGACGGCATTCTAGGCATGGACATACTTAAAGGTATGATGTTCCAATGCGCCTGCGCCCAGGTGGTAGGAAAGGTGCATGTCCTTTCGGTCGAGAGGGTGTCGGGATGGTTTGGTCGCAGAGTATGTGGGAGGTGTAGGATGCTCGTATGTGGAAGGGAGTATTCTGGAAGGGGATCAAGGGAGAGTGGGTGGCGAAGTATGTACGTACTCCGACCCGGGATGAGTAATGTTGAGAGTACCAGGGAGAAGTGCCTCACGAGGCACAGGAAACAGAGCTCGTTGGATAGGCCCTTTTGCTGTGCACGCAGTGGATGGAACTGGATGGGTTTAAAGTGATGGACGTACGGTATGGCGATATAAAATGAATTCGAGTGGGACAGGTGTAGTCACACTAGCAAAGGGGGGCATAAATAGATAGAAGTGAGGTGCATAGTAGAATTAATGAGAGAGAACAACCTGTTGCAGCGAATGGATACTTGATGGGACAAGGCACGGTAGGTACACGCGAAGAAAGCGTGTGTAACACAGCGGAAACGGGCGTTGTTGATGGCAAAGTAGGCTGCACGACCGGGTGGCACACCCGCAGTCAATACCAGCCTATGAGGAGTGCTGCGCCAGAGGTATCGGGAGGAGGTTTGGTTTTTTATGCAGGTGATAGTGTTTCTAGTTACAGTCAAGGGATAGTGCAGACAGCCCAGTGCATCAGGGAATAGGGAACGTCATGAGCTGTGGATATGATGTGAGGTCTATGGGCCCTTATGGGGACAGCATTCAATCTGTTATGAATGCATTGGGGAATCAGGAAGCACAGCAGGTGAATGTATGGGCAGATTTGTCTTATGTGGGTAATACTGGAGTTGTGGAGATAGGTAGAGTCCTGCCAGTGGAGTGTATGCCAAACTCATTTCCGAATTGGATGCCCCCAAAGGACTGAACAGGGAGTAGAAATAGTCTTCTAGGGTAGAGGAGGACGTTAACTTGGGAAGTGACGTTAGGGCGGATGGAGGTGCACCCTGGGAGGGGTACGGGCCAGATGGTCCTGTGGCGGACTCATGGGAGGAGTTGACACTTGGCAAAGCAGATAGGTTCTTAAAATCAGGGCAAACCCAGGAAGGGAGATGGGAGTGATAGCTGAGGCTAAGGAGGATCATGGAACAGAGGAGCCTGAGCGGCGGATGTGCCTGCAGGTCTTTCACAAAGTCAGGCGCCAACTTGCATCTAAATCAAGAAAAAATGGAAGGAAAATTTGATTCTTATTTACAAACCTCCCCGTAACCCATGGATAACACCATCGATTCTGTCTCTGGTGAAAAAGAAAAGTTTTTTTTTTTATATTTAAAATACTGTCGTAACCCTATTCCTGCCTCACTAAGGAAATATAAGAATTGTTTGAATTCGGTTAAGAGCCAAATTAATCTGTCCAAGTCTAATTATTTTAGTTCTCTGTTTGGGCAATTACAGTCCAATAAAGATAAATGGAGTCTCCTAAAAAAATTATCTTCTAGTTCTTCTTCTTCATAACAGTCTTTTCCACTGTCCCGTTTAAATTATAAAAATAGATGTGTAAGTCGGTGTTAAGTATTGGTCGCAGGTGCCACCTGAAATTCGTCTATTGTGTCCTTGTCATATTTTTCAAAAAGCTTTAAAAAATTACGTGTTAGCTTTAAGTTAATTTCTGCATTTACAGTGGCGGCCAGAAGTATTCAATCAAAGCTTTTTTAGACTAGAACTTGTTTATTTTCACTCCAATCAAAAATATAAAAAAAGCATTGCAAAGATCAGATAAAATCGATTAATACAGCCAAATTTTTTAATATGTAAATGTGTTCTTTTTTTGATGTCAATTAAAACCTTAACACCCCTGGTCAAAAGAAATCGATCAATCTCATTATATAAATATTTCTCGGTGATTTTTAATGCTTATTGACACTTTTGAGAGGTAATCATCGCTGATTTTGAATAGTAAGTGTTTAGATGGACTTTATCAAGGAGGACAACACAAAGACTACAGACAACACTGAGAAGCATGGACAGATGCATGCTGGGGATTACAAGAAGAGATCGAAAATGCAACAGCTGGATAAGAAGCCAAACGAAGGTGATTGGCATCATCGAACGGATCAATTATTCTAAATGGCAATGGGCTGGTCACATCGCTAGAAGACAAGACATGAGATGGACCACATTCATTCTGGATTGGTACCCTCGAGACCTTAAACGCCCAAGAGGACGACCCCATGCGAGGTGGATCAACGAAATAAGGAAGGTGGCTGGCGTCAACTGGAAATCCAAAACTTCAAACAGAGAAGAATGGAAGCGTTTAGAGAAGACCTTCATCCAACGGTTGACTGTGATGATGATGATGATGATGATGATGATGATGATGATGATGATTGACACGTTATTGCTGTGTGCACTTTGCAAACGAACTAACAAGGGAACCCCATATAGCCGAACCACTTTAACAATGGAGTCTTTGTATGGCTATGTAGGCTGAAATTTTTTGTTTTTGCAGTTTATTTTCAAAGAAAAACAATTTCACACTCTCTTATTTTGCAAGCATCTATAGTAGCTTCAGATGAGTAACATATTTCATCAATAATTATTGTGTAGGTAAAGAATGAAAGCAATTAAGTGTTTTTCCTCAGTTGGAGCTGAGATTGTTGTCGCTAATTAAGAGAAGATTGTCTCAGCCTCCAGCAGAAGATTGTTATAAGAATTTCTAGGAATGAATGCATGTATTGCATGTCGTTATTCTTGTTATAAAAGGTTCAATGTTTATATTTATGTTGTTTGTTTTTTGTTTTGTTTTGGCGATACGATCTGTGCGCAAGCAGACGTATCTCTGAGCGTAGGCATGTTCGATTGTTTATTTTGGTATTCAAACATCGTATTTATGGATGAAAAGTTTTATCAGCTTAATTTATTATCCATCGTAGGTTCATTAGAATAAAAACAGAATAATGGCATGAATTTTCCGATCAAGTTTGTGACTATGAAAGCTGAGTACCACTCCAACGAGGAGAGCCTAACGGAACGACGATGCTAGTCGAGTGCGGTTTCCCGACGTACATGATGCCGGCCGCCCTGTAACAGATGTCAAATGTGGTAAAGTGTATCAAGTGTCTTGGATTCTGGTGAGTGGTACCTTATCTAATTTTGTCAACGTAAAGAGCTACTTTTGCGAGGCAACAGTGTACTTTGCATGATCCGGTTCTTCGAGCCTCCCGTCGAAATACCGGCCAAAGCCATGATGTCCTCATTTGCTGCGCTCGTGGCAAAAAAGTTATTGCTTTGAACCCAGAGAACTATCACACTGTTTAATTGACATAATAAAATGCTATATCTTGTTTTGCTTAGTAGTTAATTACTGATAAAATAGTTAAAAGCACACGTACGCTAGTCAATGCATATACAGAGCCACGCGTCAGGGCAAACATGTGTAGTTTAGAGAGGCTGCTCTGATTGTTTCGCACCGCCTGCTATAAGCGACGGAGTCAGATCTCCTTTATAGCAACTGTGTTGTTCAGAGCCTCGCCAATGGTTGACAAGTTGAAGCCTTTGTGTCGGCCAAGAGGGATTTCAGTACCTTCCCCCTTCATGTGCGACACAAAAGGAGGCACATAGCGTTTGAGAACGTTCACTAAAGGAATATTTATTCGGAGGCACATGATCTTTGGCTAGTGCTCTGTAGTGCCAGCAGTTTTGAACAGTGAGCGTTGCTCAATGAATGTTGAGAAAAATTAATTAGGATTAAACTATTTCGAAGGGGCCCCGTCGAAGTTAAGATTCTATGATTTTTTGAGGGATGTCTGAAATGATAAATGATTACGTTTCATTTTATTAATTGTATGAAATTCATATGGAAATAAACTGTTTGTGTGCCAGTCAACTAATTGCTGAGTTTCAACCCCTTATTTCTGGTGTCAAACCCAAGCAACCCCACCTCTCAGCTCCGACTTTTGTTAAATTTTGCATAAGCGGGGGTGGGGGTCTGCTACAATCTAACCTATTTAAATAAATAAATAAATATATGTGAAATATAACGTGAATAATTATAATGTATACTGTATTTACTGTATAATATTGTGTCATAAAAACTAAAAGATAGTATAAAAGTCCATCAGCCTGAATTTCTCGACCGCGCGGCCGCCCGGCCCCGACTTCGGCTTCTCCGGCTTTTATTATCAGCCTATTATATGCAAATTGCCCATTATAATGGTCCACACAGTTTTATGTACCCTGTTGTTTTACCAAAATTCATCATTCTAGATGTTACAGAACTTGAGTTATTAACTTGTTGATCTTGGTGGCAGCATTTTTATTTCTGTTTATATCTCAGTTATCGTTCAAATTCGGACCCGCGTTCATATGAACTTTTTTGCTTAGAATCACCCATACTACCTACCCTCCAAGTTTGTACAGACCATTCAGATACACCCTGTATACATGAATTTGTAGCGTCCACACCCCCACAATAAATGATGGCTCCACATCTGCTCAATAAATGCAGTGTGTGGGGGTGACGCTAAGGGTTCGGGATCAAACACGTGAGATTGAGTCCGAGACCGTATTCCATTTCGCTAGCATAACTTTTATTAATCAATGCAAAATGTACAGCAATATTCACACTTAACTATATGATGCCCAATATTAATCAGGGGCCCCTTCATAAGTTTACTTAGCATGTAACATCACGTACTGGCATGCATAAAACTTAACACACATGCATTTTCCCAAACTGTCGCCCACGCTACACCTGTGTGCGATCAGAAAATGCAACAGAGGGCCTGATCACGCTTTCGGCTTGGAGGGTACATTTAACTGAGGTCATCCGTCTGAGATCAGCTTTCTGTCCCCGAAATCCAATGCTAAAATGTACGCTTCCCGCACACCCACTTCCTTTTTACGGCTAATAGGGGGGAGGTACCGTAACCCCTCTTGGTAGACACAAATACCCCTCTCCCAGCAGCCCGCGGTGAGCAGCCAACCTCAACACGAGGCGTCCGAGCATTGCTCTGCAACGGAGCGGTGGCTAAGAGAAATTGGCGCTCATCCGTGTATCCCTCAGCAGTGCGTTACTTCCTCGTGCACTTACCACACACAGGCACGAGCATGTGTGCAAATGGCAGGATTCAATGAGTTTTCCATTTTGCAATAACTTAGGGTACTATTTTCCAGATACTACAAACTATGCACTGAACTGATACACAAACTGTCACTATGCAAGGTTGCTTCGCAATGAAACAAGAGCCCGACTTCCCGTCGATGCAGACGATGGGAGCCTCGTGCGCACCGCGGTAAATACTGTTCGCTCCCGACGCAAAACGTTACACATGCAGCCGTTTAATAGAAAAAAAGGTCACTCACCAAATTTGTTGTCATCATCACTTGCTTTAGTTCTATTATCCTAGATAAGATTCACCAGATACATGCATATACTTTTACTCGGGCTTAATAGCATCCTAGTTCAACTTAGCAAGCCGCAAAGACATTCCATTTCTCATTTCTCCAGCGTTCCAAATCTCGATATCGGCGCTCATCATACCAAAATAAACGTTCAAATAACATTTTACCGAATACTTAATAGTCTTCTTACGAATAACACACAGTTAGCGACGATCATACACGCCCCAACTTTGCCGGCTAAGCATTCGACAAAAAATGGGTTCTCCCCGCGCCATAAACAGCGATGCGTCCGCTCGGCTCAGTTGGATTCGAAGCAAAAAAAAAAAAACAATAATAATAAAAACAACAACCTCTTTCTAACAAACAAAACACAAGACGAACAAATTATGAAACAATACTGTGTACCATGACAAAGACAACAATTCATACTAGAAAATAACCGCGCTTTTCATCAACTATTACAACAGTCGCTCGGAACAGACAAACACTCTTCAAAAGGCACACGCAACATACACAGAGACAGATTTTCCCCTTATAATAACCTTTTTTATTACCATAACGAAGAATTATAATATTTATAGCATAGAACAGCGGCACGTTCGCAATACGTAACAATCGCATTCTACCCCCTCCACAAACGAAATTCCCTACTTCCCCTCCTCCCTCGTCGGACTTACGTGACTAACATTTAACTAGAACATCACAAATTATTGTATAAAAAATATTATTTCTAATTTTTCATGTCTTTGTTGAAATTCAACAAACTGCTCGGAAAATATTACGAAGTTCAACAACTGGCTCGCAAAATCTTAAGTTCAACAACCGGCTCCCGCGAGTCGGTGCGAGCCTGCTCGAGCACACCACTGCTTACATCCCAGATCTACTAATTACAAGGCCATTTCTTATTCTTTTATCCTTATATAAGAGTCAGCTCTAAATAAAATAGAAGTTGCACTTTTTAGCTGCATTAACTAGTAATCTTATACAGTATAGGACCCTTCATCAGGCATGCTTAGGAGTTGGGATATTCTGGATAAGGATTTTTCTAAAATTTGAATCACTAAGATGTAGAATCAATTGTGAATTACACAGCGTAAATCTAGTCCCATCCTCAACATTCTAGATAAAAGGACCTGCATTGTTTAAATTATTTCCAACATTTTCAATATCAAATATTTGAGCATTAAATAAACTAACCTGTCAAAATATTTATGCCATCCATTTGAACAAGAACAGTAGCATGACCAAGCCAGGTAACATGGATACCAGTTTCCACATTACTGGTGAAGTCCGGTTTCATCACAGGAAGCTCCTCGTTTAAGGTCTTTTTCATATAAAAAGCAAAATAGACATTAATATTTAAAAATATAATGATAGAATGATGTGAACTCATTGTGTATTATTAGATAATATACATAAAAAAATGAAATAAAGCTCACCTGATGCAATCTTGGAGAAGAAATATTATGTAGAAGAATTCATCTCCAAGATTTCATAATGTGAGATTTATTTTATTTTTTTATATTATCTAAAAATACACAAGGAGTTCACATTATTCAAATAAACAAACATAATATTCTGTAGACCTCACACCATGTTTACAAACAAACATTAAAATGATGTCATATTTCCTGTGTACACGCACACCCATTAAGGTAAAAGGATCGTCGCGATTGCTACTTTTATGTGGTTTTAGCTGGCTCACTTTGAGTGCTGGACAAAAAAAAATTATGAGAAGTTTTGTGTAAAATTGGTTTGTTTTAATTTACTTAAAATTCTTTCAAGCTCCTATGCAGTTGGATGTGGAACTAGTAAAAAAAAATTATAAATTAAATTTTTTATTTGACCTGAGAGGGCTCTCTCTGCATAAAAAAAGAAAGGATAAAAAAGGGCCGTATGTAGTCTGCTTGTGTGCATCACATGGCGTAAACAGTTTATACGGATCAAGCAAACTGTCTCATTTACTCAGAGTGGCTTATAGTGGCTTATGCGTGTGAGACGATGTTTTGCCTACTTGGATGTGCACATACACAAGCTGCCATCACGATGACGTCACCAGTGACATATGAGAATTTTTCCTCTATTAATAAATATTAAATAGTAAAGTAGCATGTGGATTAAAGTAATCAAAGGATGATATGAAAACAAAGTTTATATACATAAAATACAGTGATTATAATAAAAAGTATTCAGAAATATTATTACCGTATTTTCACGAATATACCATTCACCCCTGTATACCCCTCACCCTTGTATATCCCGCGCAATTCCAATTTTATGTAAAAATTATTTTGGAAACCCCGCCCCTGTAAACCCTGTAGGGTATCCAATAATTAGGACTCAAAAACTTCATAATATTCTTTAAAGCAGGAAATTAATAAAAATAATTATTTCAAACACTAAACTGAATTAAAATTAATAAAAATTGATTGGCAGTATAAGAACTTACAAGAGAAAGCATAAGAAATGGAAAAAGAGTTTACCGGTAGTTTGTAGGAAAAGAAAAATAGAGCAGGATATTCAATATAGAAATTAGCAAACAATGGATCCAGCAGACAAAATAACCAACTGATAAATGAAAGCAAACTAGCACTCATTTATACAGGGTGGATACAAAAATGAGCCCTTCTTTTATTTTAGTAACCCAAGAAGATAGGTCAATTTTGACGAATCCAATGAATAGGAAGTGGTGAGTGGCCTATTTCATGGTGTACTTTTCATCATCTCAAATAGTTCAACCTCTTCTTGCTTTCCATCTCTCACACGATTCATGTAAAAAATATTTTGAAAACCCCGCACCCCCTCCCACGGATGTAAAAAAAAAAAAAAAAAAATGTATAACCTGCGGGGGTATATTCGCGAAAATATGGTATTATTTTGAAATACAAGAACATTACAATCTACTAGCCTATGTGATTTAATAATTTAGATAATGCATATTAAGATATAAATCTTTTCCCATAACACAGTAAAAAAATTTAATTATTTAATAATTTTTTTATTATTATTTTATATTATGGGAAAATATTGTTATGCCACATTAGGCCAACAGATTATACAGGGTGTTTCAAAATTATGTACAATAAATTTAGTGACATATTCTTCAGGTCAAAAGAAGACGAAAATGTTCTATAGCACTTTGTCTGGAAACGATTTATTTACGCGATACAGCCAACTAAACCCGTGGCTCCAAATTACAGGAATTGTTCAAAGTGCCCGCCACCAGCTCGCACGCACGCTTCGGCTCGTTGCATGAGCGACCGTCTGATGTCATGGAAGAGTTCGTCGCGCATTTTCAATTCGTTGTCGCAGATCCATGATGTTAGGAACTTCTGTGCTGTAGACGATCGTTTTCACATGACCCCACAGAAAAAAGTCCAAGGGATTAAGGTCGGGTGATCTTGCAGGCCAGGCTACCGGTCCACCTCGACCTATCCACCGATTCGGGTATGCAGCATTAAGGTGTGCTCGCACAACATGGCTAGTAGCGCCATCATGCATGAACCACATGTTAGATCTTATCAAAAGAGGAACATCTTCCAGTAATTCTGACAATGCATTCTGCAGAAACAAAAGATACGTTCGCCCAGTCAATCGTGGCGGCAACACATAAGGGCCAATTAAGTTATTTCCAACAATTCCACACCAAATGTTCACGGAGAAACGCTCTTGATGCGCTCGAGCTCTGGTAACATGCGGGTTAGCATCTGCCCAATGGTGCTGGTTGTGAGAATTTACGATTCCTGTCCGGATGAAGGTTGCTTCGTCCGTGAAAAGTATCTGGCTGAGACAACTAGGGTCTGCAGCATGACGACGTTGTATCCATTGGCAAAATCGTTGTCGGTGTGGATAGTCCGTTGAGTTCAGTGCCTGAACCAGTTGCAGGTGGTATGGATGCAAAAGCTGACGGTGAAGAATGCGCCAAACAGATGAGTGCGGAATGTGTACCATGGAAGAAATACGACGGGTGCTTGTCTGTGGTTCATCATGTATGATGTCAATTATCACATCCTCCTCATCCGGAGAATGTGCTACAGGCCGCCCTTGTCCTGTTTGACGGCCAAAGGAACCACGCTCCCTCAAATGTCTGTCGACAGATACAAATGTTCGGTTATTTGGCAAACGTCTATTCAGAAAGCGTTCTTGGTAGAGTCTTCTTGCTTCCACAGCATTTCCGTCCGCAAGACCATACATTAGATGCACGTCAGTGTATTCTGCACTGGAATACGTGTACATGGTTTGTTTTTTTTTACGTAAATCGTAATGCGTATGTCAAAGCACGCAAACGTTCTGAAATTGATATTCCTAGTGGATGTACAGTAGTGAAACTACAGTAATGGAAACAACCGTACACAACTAATGGAACAACCCTAAAGTAGGTTTAAATGGAACAAACCACTCAACCTAGTGTTGGGTCGAAACGCTGGAAATGCTAAAATATCGTCTGCTAACTACCGTGCTTCCCTACTGTATGATATTGGATTACTCGCAAACAAATCGTTTCCAGACAAAGTGCTATAGAACATTTTCGTCTTCTTTTGACCTGAAGAATGTCACTAAATTTATTGTACATAATTTTGAAACACCCTGTAGTTTTTTTGCCTTTAAATAATAGTATTTCTGAAAAATTTTGAAATGTAATCGCTGTATTTTATGTATATATACTTTTTGTTTTCATGCAATCCTTTGATATTATTCTACTTTTATTAAATTATGTAAATTTTGTAGTGTTGATATAAATAATTAATATCAAATATACACTGCTTGACAACTGCTAAGGAACACGTGCATTCCGCTATTTAGGGGCGCTGGAAAATAATGCAGGATGCGTCAAAACATTGGTTGCTACTCTGTTGTTCGATTTGCATAATTTGAATAAAAGTCACGTGTCCACTAAATAAGCTGTGGTTTAGTGAAAATCAGTAGCCGCGGAGTGTTAGGGCGAATAGATGTGCAGGTGTTTTGCGAACATTACTGTATATTTTCAGTCCATCTATCGCATATCGTTTGCAGAATGTCGCAGAACGTCATTTGAGTGATTACGATTGTGAACGAGCTGTTGGAGAGCTTGAGGCAGGGCAAAGTGACTGAAGTTGCGTGAGCAATGTGTGTTGCAAAAAGTGTTTTCTCTCGTTTGAAAACTGCTGCTGACACCACAGGATCCGCTTTATGTGTGCATGGTGATGGTCGTCGAAGGAGCACAATCGCTCAGAAGGACTGTAGCATAGCCCTTTCAGCAAAGAGAGGAATAAATCAGACACCCGCACAGATAACCGCAGATCTTGCTGCTGCTACAGGCACTCAGGTTTCTGCCAGAACCATTTCCCGTCGGTTGAATGATGTTAGGCTATATGCACGAAACCTGTCAAATACATTCCACTATCTCCACTCCATCGATGGAAGAGATTAGAGTGGTGTAACGAGCATCGTGCTTTGGGCGATCAGGAGTGGCCTATGGTTATATTCTCTGACGAGTCTCAGTTCACTATGCAGAGTGATTCTGGGCATCAACTGATCTGGCGTGAAAAGGGAACTCGTTATCACCAACATGTTCGGGAAGTGCAACGCTTTGGTCAAGGAGTCATGGTGTGGGGGGCATCATGTATGATGCCAGAACACCCCTTCACATCTTTGCAGGAGGGTCTGTTACAGCAGCATGGTATTGCAGGGAGATTCTTCTGGATCACGTTCGTCTTTTCCGTGGAGCAGTTGGTCCAGACTTTGTGTTCATGGACGACAATGCCATCCACACAGGGTGAACATGGAGTCTGATGTTCTTGAGAGTGAGGATATTAAGCATTTGAAGTGGCCTGCATACTCCCTGGACCTGAATCTCATAGAACATGCCTGGGATGCTCTTGTAGACACATGCACCAAACGAATCTCCCTTCCGGAACGTTGCAAGAACTGACAACTGCGTTACAGGAAGAATGGGATAAGATCCCGACTGCTTTTCTCAACAGTCTGGTGAGAAGCATGCCAAACGGATGCAAAACATGCACTGCGGTTCGAGGAGGCAATACTCACTACTAAGGGTCTCACATTTCAAACAGGTGACAAACGACCAGCTTTTTTTTCTTTCGTCACTCATTGATGCTTCATAATACCTCTTCTGCTTTTGCCATTATGTTCGTTTCCTTAGTTCAAATTCCATACCATTTTGTGTTCATAAAGTCACTGCAATATATCTACTGAAGTTTTGTTAACGTTTATTTCTCGGGACAGTATTTATTGACAAAAATGTTGCTGTTCCTTAGCAATTGTCATGCAGTGTATGTGTGTGTATATACATATAAAAAAGAAAACAGCAGTAAACAACTAAATTAACAAAAAAATAAATTAACGATATGAGATCATTATATGAAATGAATATTGTTAACTGCTTGCTTCTTAAAGAAGGTACAGTATAATGGAAAAATATTGCCATATGAATAATGATTAAACAATTGGCTAAAGTAGAATATAGTAAAACTAACATGAAAACTTAATAAATAACACTCTAAAAAGTAATAATTCATGCAATAATGCAAATATAATTTTTTAAAAAAAAAACACTTCTTATGACCAAAAACCAAGTCCTGAAGAAGTGGCCATATACACTGCAAAGAAATTTTAATAGTTTGTGGCCGACCACCCTTGCAGGCACCGACACCAAGGTCGGCTCTGAGACTTGCCTGCCACACGAGGGCAGTGTGGCAGGGTTGGAAGCTTGGGAAGTGAACTGACACCTGACACTTGGTTGGGAATAAACAAAAAAACTTTAATCATTAAAACAAATAAAATTCTACAAAGCTGGGGCCATGAGCTTACTCTATTAATATTACAATTTACAAATAAATCCAAACTAAGTGTTACAATCTGGACCTTCATAAGCCGACCAATGACAAGTACTCGCAACTGCAAAGCACCAACATACACTGTCGTGTTCAAATATGACCACTCTCAAACACTACAGACTGCACGAGTCTCAAACCACATGTGGCTGCGCAACACGCCCTTACTCTGTTGGATGGGGAATGAACATGCAGGTGATTCTTGAACAACAATGACCACGATACAAGGCAACACCACGAGCGCGTCACATGGTCCTTTTATTAGCTCAACAGCAGGGAGGACCACTGAAACCCCCTTGGTCTCACTCCTAGGCAACCTGATTCTCAGGCGTCAACAGTGAGCCGTACAATAGCAACAGGTTCCTCAGTTTGCAACAATAACTACAAAAACGAATATCCAGGAACTCGATGCGTTGCTCACTTTGAATAACAGTAAGCACCAGCCCATGAATTCCATTTACGAGATACGTTTTAAATATAAAGAAAACCTTTTAACATTCTAAAAAAAGCTAATCAGCAACAACATTAAACATAAGACAATCGTTCTTAGGTAGAAGTCAAGGGGCAATGCTTGCATTTTAAGCAACATAAATTTTAAGCCCAATTCCGATCGTGAAGACACGCCTTCCCGATTAGGGTTAGCGGGCACGTAAAACTATGCATGCCCCTGCGCTTCCTCAATCCTCCCGGTAAGAACGAAAGCCATCGAACGAATAACAAAACAAGAATACTCAAAATAAATATTTTAAAACGCTTTTTTTTTTATTTATTTATTTTTTTTTTTTTTTACATTTTTCAACAATTGAAAAGAATTTTCAACAAAGCAACAGTGCAATACACACACATGCGAGATGAGCTTTCTTCCTCGAGTCCAGCTGAGAAACAATGCCTACACTCAAAATAAATAAAAAAAAAAAAAAAAAAAAAAAAAGAAAAAAAAAAGAAAAGAAAAAAGAAAGAGAATAAAATAATTACAGCCACCAAAGTCATTAATTTAAATAAAATGATAAATTAAAATTAGACAATCAGGCATTACTGCCTAAATTAATACTGTGACCTACCAGGTCAGTTGAATTTTTAATTTGTCCATTAGGCCTATCGTGCGCTCATTTCTAAGGATTGAGGCATCTTATCTTGTACAGAGGGTAGATTATCCTTACTCCTTCAAGGGAGTTTTGCAGCATCCCAGTAGCTAACGGTTGCTACGAGATGACAGTAGCAGCCGGGACCGACGGCTTAACGTGCCCTCCGAAGCAAGGGGGGTTCATGATGGAAGAGCTGCTGGCGGATGAACAAACCAGTAGCTATCACCAGCACTGGTCACTCAGCAAATGGGTCAGACTAAAGTCCCCCAACAGCTGTGCCCCAAATAGCCGTCCCACCCAGCAGTGGTCCTCAAGCCACTGGCTGTCACCCAGCCAGCAGCTAGCCGTGCTTGAAGTTGATTAACTCCATCGATCAGCAAGCCAACCGACCAGACAACCAGGCCATGGCCGCCCCCGGGGTTGGGGCATGGAAAATGTCTGATTGTATGGGGTGAAAAGTTTTTTGTGGAAGTTATTAACTGTGTTTTTGCTACGTAGCGATAATTTTGCTTGTTGCGTTGTGTTTACAATGTTTATAGTTTCTTTTACACAGAGTGCGATCTCCTCTGTTGGCGGCGCGGCAACAATAGTTGGTCAAATGTTGACTATGTTTCCCGATATAAAATTCTGTTGACATCTCGCATGGTTATTGTTGTGTCGTAGACATGTTGTTTTTCTGTTTTATATTCTTTTTAAGTTTTTAAAAGAAACGGTACTTTTGGAGGGAGAGGAGGGTGAAGCAGGTTGTGCTTGAATGCGGCTGACTATGTTGTTGCCGATATGGCGGAGTTGCTTAGCGATTCAAGCCTACAAACGTTCGAGTGTGCTATCAGTTTCAGCTGCGTTCTATTTGACGCTGTATTACAGAAGTTGAATGTTGATTGCTCATAATTTTGATGGTTTTATTCCCGTTTGTAGTTTGTTTTTTGTTTGCTACAAGATTTTGTCTGCGTTTTGCGCTGAGCGAGCCCTTCAAAGTTAAGACTATTTGAACACTGATGGGAACGAGGTGCACCAATGAGAGCCCTCGCGTCGTAGACTATGCAGGAAAGTGTACTTTGTTATGGATTGTGGAATTCACGCCGGGTGAGTTTTTAAATTTAAGAGCACAGAATGGAACAATCGCGTGTTTTCAATATACGGCTGGAGAAATGCAAATGAACCTGGGTGTATTTTTGCGCATTTTCAATATACATCCAAGGGAGTGCGTCAGTGACGAATTAAAATTTTATCAAAGTGTAGTTGCACAAGAACTTGTTTTTAAATGCAAGTTTTGAGCTATTATTTGGTAGCGATAGTTTGACACTGAAACAGTCACTTCCCCCTCCCTCTTGTTAATGTATAATGTTAAAACGAGAGATGTTGATATGGCCAGGGTAAACGAGAAATATAAGGTGTAGCAACTTTCCCACAGCTATTTTTTTGGTTGCTCTGAGCTTGTGAGCACTTTCGTATTTGGGAGTAAATTTTGCATATCAACATAGTTTGGAAACAGCACCATGGCAAGTAACCTGGTCTGCTGAATTGGCATTGGTATATGGGTCTCTTTGTGTAACTTTGGTATTGGTATTTAAGAAAGCGACACCAAGAGGGTTAAGGTGTCCTTCCCTAGTCCATTTTCTTAAAGGGGCATACAACATGTTCGCTCGTTGACTTTGTTTGGTATGTGAAGCCAAAAGTCACCCACAATCTGAAACTCTGTGCACCATACAATCAAACTCTGTAGCCAATAGTACTGGAAAACTTGCGAAACCGGGTTAGCAGGTGTATGAAAAGGCCCTGCTCCGTAAAAGTGCATTCATGCTTGAATAGAAGAGCGGCATGCCCCTGAAACTGCCTGAAGTATATATTGTTGTTCTGGATGCCAGCATATAATGTAACGTGTAATGAATTTTGATTTCTATGTCTTTATTAAGAATTTTGGACTAATTATAAGGGCCCTGGCCGTGCGTTTATTCTGCTAATCAACTGAAATATATGCAAATGAATATGTAAATTTTGGAAATTTCTTGTTTGGATTACCATTAAAATTTGTTTTCTTGTTTAACAACCCAGTCTGCTTTATTGCATACTTACCAAGTCCAATAACGTTAGCAGTCTTACTCCCACATGGTAGGCCACTGCCATTGGTCGAGCCACAAGCAAGCACAATCTTAATAAAAAGGAAAACACAAGCAACAGTACCGGAGCGCCTCCCACGCTTGCGCTCTAGAAATCCTCTTGGAATGGACACGTGCTCAATTTCATGCCATAATTTCAATTTCTACTGACATGGAATGTCACACATGCCTATTCCAACACCAAATCATGGTTCCCCCAAGAACCCATGAACACAAATACTATTTGCACACAATAGCAACATGGAATAGGGAGAACGGGAAGCAAAGTTCAGCACTTTTTTTGAAATGCAGAAATAACTAGCGATCCTTGTGTTCGGACTGGTGAACTAGCAATTCGAAACTAAAACCTTAATAAAGTTTCAGTTTCAGGGAATCAAAGGTAGAAATTCGGCAGTAATTGTTAACATCATTACAGAAAGCTGGGCATTATTTATAAATTGTTGCAATTCTTTTTTTTGTATTTATTGGCGATAATCTGAGCTCAATGTTTGTCATTTTTTTAATATTATTAAGCACATGTTACTTCCAGCTTATATGAGTTGTTAATTATGCAATTCTTTTTGTGTTTAATGTTCATTTTTAAGAACATGCCAACTTAGCTTTAAATGCATTAATTTTAACAAATTGATTTATGATGCTACATACAGTTATGACTGCCTAATAATTAAAACCGAAATTTAATTATAACTGTAAAAAAAAAAAAAAATTAGCTATTGAAATTCGTCTTCTTCGATTACACTGGAATATTTTTGTGACCACTTGTGAATATTTTTTTTCCTCCCAACTTCCATGTTTCTTTCTTCGCGTCTTTCCTTTATCCAGTATAATCGAAGAGGGAAGTGAAAGTAACAGCGGCTTGAATGGGGAGGGAAGAAAAAGAAACAGCCGATTAGTTCACCAGTCCAAATGTTCTTCCGCTTTGGTGCTGTTTTTATTTCATAAATTTAGCAGTGACTCAGTTAGCACTTTCGCTTCCCGTTCTCCCTATTCCCTGATAGCAAGATCCCAATCCAAACCCAAGTCTGCAACATTGAGGTAAAAATACTTTAACTCAGTTCACACATGCCAAGCCTTTCACTTGCCCTTCTGGCATTCATATTCCGGGATCGGGGTCTCAGTGTGGCTTTCAAAACAGCTAATAACTGTAAGCGCATTCTGAATCTCAGAACAAATCATACAGATTTTTCCAAAAGCGGTATATACAGACTAAGCTACCCTTATTGTGAGTGCTTTTACATTGGCTGTACGAAGAAATCCTTCAAAGAAAGATTCAGCGAGCACAAGAGATCTTGGCTGAATGGTGATGGTAAGTCAGCTTTTGCCGACTACCTCATTAAGCAACAGCATCAATTTGGAACCATCGACGATGTGATGTCAATACTCAAGGTAGAATCAGACCACAGAAGAATACTGACCCATGAGGCCCTGATGATTAGAAGATTTACAAAAGAATTCCCGAATAAGATCTTGAATGGCCAGACGAACTTCGAGAGGAATCCTATCCTGGACGCCATAAACAACATCCTAAGCCAGCATCACAGAAGAGACAGCAACACATCCAATCAAGACAGATTTATTTTCGTTTCAAACTTTTTTTTGTGTGTGTTTAATCCTGTATTTCCCGTTTATTTGTTGTTCTTTATCAATCTGTATTTCACTTGCTGTAATTTGGCTGTATTTCCATTTGCCCCGATGATGAAGTTATTTACAAACGTGTTGGCTGTATTAAATATCTACCGTTTTGCTATTCCCGGACCTGTTTATTTCTTGATTTACTAAGCAATTCTGACCATTATGCAACTTTTAGATTGTCTTCATATGCGACTGACTTTACCGAGCTTTCTTTGCTCGTGGTGAACCTAGGCTCTTCCACTGAGAAGATTGGGTCTTTGTTTCCAGATCATACGCATAAATCCATGATTCGTCACCTGTTATTACCCTAAGTAATAATTTTGGGTCCATTTTGGCCCGACTAAACAGTTCTTGGGACACTTCAAGTTGGTGTTGATTCTGTTTGTATGACAATTTCGGAATGAATTTCGCAGACACACGATGCATGTTCAAATCGTCAGTTAAGGTTGACTGTACAGCGTAGAAACTTAAATTCAGGTCGGAGCCATCTCCCTAATTGTCAGTCTACGGATCGAGCCCATCAAATCACGAACTATCACAAGTTTTCCTGGGTTTTTGACACGGGAGGCCGACCGGACCAGGGGTCATCTTCGACTGAGTCGTGGCCAGCTTTGAATCTGTTAAACCAGATAAACACATTAGACCGGCTCAGACATTGATCTCCAAAAGCTGTTTATAAGAGTTCAAAGTCTCCGAAGCAGATTTACCGATTTTAACACAAAATTTGACACAAACACGCTGTTCTTTGTTTTCATCCATTTTACGTGATTCAGAATCCACCACGACACATACTCAACAGGTTGCTATGCTCTACTGAAAAAAGGTATCACAGTGCTTGTTTCGACACATTTTAAGGACACACCAGGCCACCGCTTCCACGCTAACGGGCAATTTCATGCCCTCCTCTTAAGTAGTGGTGCCACTTGTCTTAAAACTTTACAATCACACCTCATATATACTCCATTAATTGCTTTAGAATAAGATTTAAGTCAAAAATCTGTTTGCTTGGGAAAAAATGAGTAAATAACCAAACTTATTTAGAGTTCAACATGCTCGAGTAACACTGGCTTACAAGCGGCCAAAATCTCAGTTTTCACGTTTTTTCGTTTTCCTTTTCCCAATTCCAAAATTATGCTGATTATAATATACTCTGCATCAGTAAATAAGAAAACTGATTAGTTAGTTTAAACCAATTTATTATAACTTCATCTAATTATTTATACTTTAATTCAGACGAGTATCTCCAAAAATGTTAAGGACAGTCGCATGATTTGGAGATTTCGATTTTTTGGACTGCAAGCAAGCAAAAACTGGGTAGACATTATACTCTATTTGCAATCTAAATAGATGTACGAAAAAGGTTAACAGTTAAATTACCTAAGAAATAAAGAAATTAAACTGGAGCTAACTCCAAACATCAGGTAAATATTAATTAGAAAACGGACGGAAAAATTCTGCAACCTGGATTCGAACCAGGAACCTCAAGTGTCATGGTTGATGCCTCTACCAATTGCACTAACGCACACTCTTGTACAGTCATGCTGTCACAAATGCCCGTATTCACCACATCTTAAAACTAGTTTAAACTTTGGTGTAAGTGTAATTCGCATTCACCATGCAGTTACGTCAACTTAAAAGTCAGAGTTTAAATTGGCCACTTACCGTAAGTATTCTACTATAATGCGATCTCTTGTATAATGCGACCCCATTTTCAGAGGCCAAAAAAACAGTAAAAATTTTACCCTCTTGTATAATGCGATCCCCACTTTTTGATTCGTCGCTAACTTAGGAGAAATAAAATATGCAAGAATGTATAGAAAAAAATCTCTATTTTTTACAATTTAAAAAATGAATAACCTGGGTGTATATAATTAAAAAACTTCAAAATCTGATTCATTATCGCCTGATTCTTCAAAAAGTTCCTTAATACAGTACAGATAGTGGTTTATTATAAAAGTTTATAATAAAAAAAGTTTATAATTAAATAATAAAAGGTTATTTAATTTTTAAGAAGGCAAAAAGTATGGTAAATTACATGTATTTTTATTGTATGTTCATTTTTTGTAATTATTAAAGTACACATTAGGTATTCATGCGTTAAGTATACTATAATAAATATTCATTTGAACTTAAGAAAACGTTCTTGGACAATTTCAGGATAGAACATAGTGGCTGTTAAAAATGTTACTGATCGAAAATTTCTTTCACTTTTTACCTTTATTTTTACAAATTCATTTAATGTCATGCCTATATTGTTCAATTATTATCAATAAACGGCAGCAAGAGAAATTATAAAAAATAAAACATGATCACATTAATTTTTGAGAATTCACTTTTGTTTTTGAGAATTCTCTTTTGCATTAGCTTTTGGGGACGAAAAATTGAGAAAAAAAGGGAATTCATGTGCTATATATACTATATACTACATAATATACTGTAATATGCCAGTAAATTAAATATTATATGCTAGTTTTCGTTTGAAATTCATCAGATCGAAGTTAGTCCCCCCCCCCCCCCACTAGCTTTTGGCAACGTAAAAATGGACGGGAAATTGAGATAAAAAGTGAATTAATGTACCATATATATTGTATAATGCACTATAATATACCAATATATTCAATGTTATGCACTATTTTTGTTTGAAGTTAGTCAGACCCTCCCTCCTCCCCAGCTGTTGTAGCGCTAATTTATCCCTCTTGTATAGTGCGATCCCACAAATTTAGGTGGTTTTTCAGGTCAAAATTTTTCGCATTCTAGTAGAATATTTATGGTAAGTCTATCTTAAACTGATGTGCATGCGCAGTGTATCTCTAGCCACTCCAGCCAAAGAAAAACAACATGGGGGACTATATGCAATCTATTCGTACTTTGAAAGAACAAATTCATTCATCGCAGACAGGTGAATCAAAGAAGAAAATAAGATAATCTACCTTGTACAACTAGACGAGCTGATTTTCAAAAGCGCTACCGGTATCGCACAAAAGTTTCGAAAAACTGGTGAAGGAGATCAGCGAAAGCATTGTTGTTTAGTTGCCATGGCCATGGTTGGAATGAAATGTGATGTTTCAGTGTTTAACTCGTTCTTTTGCAAGTCGGGCTTGAAAGTTCATCTTCGTTTAAACCTGATTGGTGTTCACAAACTTTTAAGTGGCAACTTGGCTAAGCTGTAGCATAAGCCAAACGTCGTTGTGTCCTTCTGTCATTGGGTCACACTTTCACGTGAGCTATGACGCGTATACGGCCTGACGTCACTGTCACATTTCATTCCAAGCATGGCCATGGTGATAAACAACAATGTGGAAAGAATGTTGTAACAACGTGCTAAAAATAACTTTACTTTTAACATGAACAGAAAAACAAATTAATATTTAAACAACGTGGCAGTAATTTTTCTCAGTTTGAGAAAGATGTTTTGGTATCGTGTGGAAAATTTAGCAAGTATCATTGACGAATGAATTTGTTTGTGAAGATGGAAAGCCCAATGGGAGGTGGGCACCCAGTTCACAGAATTTCTCCTATACAAACCATAAAGTTTGATGAACACAGTAAGAAAGAAAGAAAAATTAAACTGGAGCTAACTTCAAACATCATGTCATTTTGTTATTAACGATCAATAAAACTCATGCAATCAAAAACAATTTGTTTTCATTTATACAGAGCGATTCTTGTAAAGTGTGCATAAATAACTGTAAGCAATGGCAGAGGTGACCAGAATGAGCATTTTCTTTTAATACAATGTGGGGTTGCAAGTAAATTGTTCAGGAGCTATCATGTTTTATGTTTATTCCTTAAATTATCATATTCCTGCGGACGATTCCACTGTTTTAATGTGAACGAGTAGGCTAGTGTTATTGAAAATCATCTATTGGGCCTGTAAATCATGCCTAACCACTTGACAGGTGAGAATTACAATTGCTTTCTGCAGGAAACTCTCCCCGTGCTCTTCGATAACATTCCTCTGGATGTTTGAGAAAATATGTAGTACATGCATGATGGAGCTCTGGCACAAATCCCTCGGACAGTGCGCAAATACCGCCTTCCCTGGCCAGCTCACTCACCTGACCTCAACCCACTTGATTTCTTTGTATAGGGCCATCTTCAGAGCCTAGTGTATGAAACACCTGTGGACACAGCAGATGATCTTGTAGCATGAATTGCTGTTGCTGCTGGTGCCATTCAAGACACTCCAGACATGTTTCACCGGGTCCAAGAATCCTTACGTCGGCGGTGTCAGCTAAGTTACACCACTAGTGGCAGTCACTTCGAACATTTGTTTAGAACTGGCGTTGTTATTGTATGTAATGTTTACAGCTTTTGTTGTCTCTTTTAGTTGATGTCTAAACCAGAGGACACACATGATTTACACGAAACCATATCATCATTAACAAAGTGTGACGACTAAAACCCACTCCTATGTCGGCCAGCATGGCTACTTTGTCCATTATCTAAGCCTTTAGGGATTATGATTATTTTTGAGCTTATTTTCTAACTTAATTTAATCAAAGTAGGAGCTTTTATGTCCAAAGATTAAAGAAATTCGGAAACTTGAGAAGTCCGATAAAAATATTTGACTGTGGGTTTTATTTCATTTAACAAATTAGTTGATTTTTAAATTCTTAAAAAGATGAGGGAATTCTATAATCAGTTAATTTTTTTTTTTTTTTTTTTTTTTTTTTTTACATTTCTAACGACTGCTGACATTATACAAATCAAAAATTGGATTTTATTCATGCCATAATCTTTGGGGAGATCCATCCGAATGCACACTTGTTGAACTTCTTCCTCATCTTCTTTGACGGTCGCAATTATGGGTGCACCGACCCTTCCACCACAGGTTAACGGAAAGAAAAAAAAATTATCTAAATACATAAACAAATGAGTTATTTTCTAAATCCAAAACTGAACTGCATGAAGATGCATTAAAATTGAAAGTCTTTAACTGGCAAGCACCTTTTTAGGGATAAATTTATATAAGATATCTTTATTTCTTTTAAGTCAGTTTCTTATTTCTTAAGTCAAAATATCCCGTTACTTCACTTTCTTTAATTAGCCCAAGAAGCCTCATCATGTTAAACTATATGTAGTTCTACTCGGAACGCTAAGGTATTTTACACTTTCTGAATTATTCCTTAGAAAGTTAGTAAACGTAACAATTTCTGGCTCATTTTTAATTTGACATTCCATGTCAGTTTAGGTCCGTCACACCCGGCAGGGGGCATTGTTTGTCAGGTGGGGTTTTTTTTGTTGTGTTTGTTTTGCTTTTGTCGTCGTGGATGGGTGATGCTTTGCTGTGTTGAGTTGCGAGTTGTGTGTGTTGAGCGTCGGTTGTTTGTATTAGTTAGGCGTAAGTAAGTGTGTGTGTGCATAAAAGTTGTGTGGGATTTCATTTTGTTTGATTGCGCTAATGGGAGTTTTAGGTAGTTTTTTGTGTACTTTGGGAGTTGTTCTTCGGTTGTTTGTGAGTTCGTGTAGTGGTTTTGAGTTGTTGTTTGGTTTTGTTTGCTGTGTGAGTGGCTGTTTGGTGTTGTTTTGAAGTTAGTCTATGATTATTTGTGCTTGATGCACAAAAGCTTGTCATGTTGTCTGTAGTTTGCATGTGAGGGAACGGTTAAGCTGCCTTGGTGCAGGGCGTCTTGTATTTCCCTGGTGCAGGGTGTTGAGCTTTTAGTTAGTTTTCTTTTTTTTTTGCGTGGCCATTGTCGCTGTTTACTTGAGTGATAGCGTTAACGCATTGTTAGAACAGTCATTGTTTTATCGAGGTATTATTCTCCGAGTAAACGATAACGTTCCGTTCAGTCATTGTTTATGACATTTTTTGTTCCGTTTACTAATTTATGACAGTATTTTTAAGTTGTTAATGTTTTTTTTTTTTTTGGACAAAAAGTTTTGAAAAGAGAAGACGTGCAGTTTTTGCTGGCGTTGCTGATCGAATGTCGGCAGTTATTACAGTTCCTCCGGTCGCTACAGCAGCTAAGTTGCTTGCTACACATACTATTTAACTTAGTTGCCGATTTTATTAGCTGATCGAGATGAAAAATATTTAGCTGTGTTTTCCAGTAGATGGAATTGAGGAGTGAAATCGACCCGAAATATGATTTTGTTGGATGTTTTCGATGTCTGGCTGAGGAATTGATCGGTGGCGATTGTGAGGCCACGGCCTCTGGTATAAGGTGAAATGACCAGCAGTCAAGCCCATCCAACCCGAGCAAATGTAGTTGTCAGCTTTTTGGC
This sequence comes from Rhysida immarginata, assembly GCA_023313115.1. NCBI lineage: Eukaryota > Metazoa > Arthropoda > Chilopoda > Scolopendromorpha > Scolopendridae > Rhysida > Rhysida immarginata. Next base: position 59,345 of record JAHWFO010050927.1, on the reverse strand, counting down.
GAGTGCACTTTCCATTACTGTTTCTCAGCGTGGAAGAGGCCCCCATTTTGCGTGCATGAACAGTACAACAAATTTACACTGAACCTGGTTTCGGATCTGTGTGGAGCAGTAGCAGACAGTAGGTCTACTATTGAGCCTAGACCAAAGTTGTTTTTGCTACAAGCAGTTTGTTTGGAAACTTTGTGAACTGTTTTTTATAAGTGATAGACGTTCTTTAGAAACTATGAAACTTCAGTTCTACACTGTCATAGATTTAGAGGGTAATGATAAGGAAAGCTCTCATCGAGCATGTTTTTTTGTTGTTACTCTGAGTGAGATGTCGTAATTTGAAGGGGTGTGGACACACCACAGATGGTCAGTCCGAACATTGGTGGAAAGTAGCGCCCGCTTTTGGTACCTGTATGTTAAGCCAAGTAGAGACAGGTAAATCCTGTCGGGAACTCACCTCAAGCGGTGCTGGGGTTTGGGGGTTCCTGCGTTTCCCCCCTAGGCTAAATCAAAGGGAACATTCGACGTGTTCGTGTATCCTATGTTGTGGAATATTGGTACCCCAGCCCATTGTGAGGGAGGTCCAGTCGTGGATACTAGTTTTCATCTCAAGCATCTTCGTTTTGTAGCAGACTACTTCATTATTGGCGTGGCTGTAGGCTGATAGCTGAAGGCCCACGAAATCCCCTATTACAGGACTGCGCCCGTCAGTCTGGTTCTGAAGATGGTGTTGTGAGTTAGGTCTTTCTAATGCAAATATAGGTTAATTATGTGCTAGAGGAATCCCTCCAGTTGCATAGCTGTTTAAGTTTGCAGTTTTTGCTGAGCAATTTTCAGTTTAAAATTTAACTCTACACATGCACCAGTTATAGACCTTTTTCAGACGCGCATTTTGCTGCTAGATGGCAGAGCAGCGCTACTTCCGTTCCCCATTATGAGATGTTGACTTTAGAGTTTCAGGCTAGAAAGTGTATGGGACAAGAACGATTTCGGCACTCACAGGCAACCCCTTTTCTATTTCTAGTGTTTTTAGTGCTCAGATGGAAAAGCTAAACAAGCAGGATTCATGCTGTACCGTGGTAGGTTGCTCAAATAGCCATTTTCGATTGCGACAACGGAAGAAACGAGTTTGTGTTGCTCACGCGCCTTTACAATATGAAGACTGCTTTTGCTTGGTGCCTTTTTCTTTATATTAGTTTCCCAAAAACGATGCAGAAAAGCTGAAATGGATGAATGCAATTAACAGAAAATTTTTTTATATGTCTCAAGGAAGCCGTGTATTCGTATTATGTTTCCACAAATCAATTCTTACTCAACCGCAGTGCAGGATGTA
>JAHWFO010050927.1:20795-50637 GCA_023313115.1 Rhysida immarginata | reverse complement strand
GATCTACTTGCTCCCCCCCCCCCCCTTCATCGGACATACGTGACTTCCATTTAACCGGAACGTCACAGTTTCACCTTGTTCCAATTGTCGAGACTCAACGCAGATTACAACGACATTATGACGTAACGGAAAGAGCTGCGCGTCAAGGCAACCTCTGGAATTCAACACACTCCTCGTTACGCACCTTTAATCCAGTTAATTATGATACCTTCTTACCTGATAATATCTACCAATAACCCTCTTTCTTCTCTCCCTTTTTAGCCTTCAGTGAACGTATAGTGGTTGGTTGTGAATCATCAATATATCAATAACTCTATAAATACACCTTCACTTACCTGATTCTTGGCTGCCCCCTTTCAACCAGTTATAATACTAAATTATTCCCGATTGAAATCTTTTAATTTTCTCAATAACTATCAAATGACTTAACGAACACAAAAAAAAATCTTTGAATGTAAAATTTACCAGGTACTTTTATTAAATGATTAAAATTAAGATGGTTTGAACATAATAAAAAAAAAAAAAAAAAATTTCTTCCTTTTTATGGCCGTTAATAAATTTTAACTAAGTAAATAATAAATTGAAAGAGGCAACAAACAACTAATCTATACAATCAAGAACAATGGCAATAATCAGTCTCTCTGTATGGTTACTTTTCCTGATTGATGGCAATGCTTTTCAGTTACTAAAACTATTCTTAACCCTTTTGCTGCGTAAAGCGGATATATCCACACAAAATAACATTATCTCTACCTGGGGAGATCTGATTCATCTTACAGGGTTTAAAAAACTTTTTGTTATGCTGCTAAAAGTGGATAATTCCATCTTCTCAAGAATGAAAATAAAATTTAATTATGCAGTGAAAGGGTTAATCATCATTCAATTCACTTTTACAACGCAAAACAGAGTTCAGTTCTTATCTCCTCAGGTCTACTCACTCAATGTCTAATACTTTGACACGCGGGCTCGCTTAATTACTACAGTACTTATCTTTGCCTACGTAGCTTGTCACAAATCTTGGGCTGTTCCTCTCGATCCTTTCTTATGCTGTTCTATACAGTCTTCTTCCTTGTCCGTCTAGTGATCGTTCATCTCGTTTCTATGGCCAAATTTGGTCCAGGTGTCTTGCCAATCTCTGCAGTGGAATCAATGCACAGCGCGCTTCAGGTTGATGACCCGGTTCTCACCTGTTGCTTCCACGTGCCCTCTCGCCTACAGCCCAGCTGTTTGAGGTCCGTGCCGTGGATAATAACAGGTTGGATTCGTGCTGCCTGGTGCCGCAACGCTTAAGGAAGCTGCCTGTGCACCCTAGAGTCGAGTGAGACCTACGAAATTACACTTTATCGTAGTCCTTGCGAACACTTGAGTACCAGCCAAACGCTTTCCTACCCGGCGTTGTGCACTGCATGAAAGCCTGGTCACCTGTTGCTCAAACTGTCACCTTCCGACCGCTACTGTGCGATTCGATTATTGCTACTCCTCATCCTTGTCTGCACTGGGATTCGCTCGGCTGTCTCCTCTCCTCCTGCGTAGGATCGTCGCTTTGCTCCTTTGTTCGTACTTTTTGGTCAGGCGCTGTCCTGGAGACTGGTTTCTAACGATCTCTTCCCTTAGAAACAATTTTTTTTTTAACTCTTTGATATTTACGCTGCAATCACTCTTCTCTCACTGTCCCTTCGTTTCTAAAAAAAATTCCGTATTTTTCTTTTCTTCTTCTATTGTTTCTTTCACTTGAGCTTATTTCTGATTGGTCCTGGGTTTTATTTCTTGGAATCTAACCTGAGCGATATCTGTTGCCTAGGCAATCCCACTCCTTCATCACTGTTATTGTTCTCGGCGTGCTCTTTGCCTAATCCTTACACAAACAGAATTAGGTTATTCCTACTCAGCATCGCCATTGATAGAATAAAAATTGACAAAAAAATAAATAAAATAAAGAGAGACTGAACTAAATATTAATAATATCAATTTTAAATGTCTATTTCGTTTAGTTATCTGAATGCTATTGTTTACTAAAGTAATATAACGTAAAATAAATAAAACAAACTACTGGCTAATGTTTTATCCCAAACAAACGTAGATTTAACTAACTAAAAAAAAAATATACCACTAATCAAAAAGGAGAGAGAGAGAGGCTGTTCTTGTATGAAATACAACCCTACTCGACTTCCCCAGCAGTTTTCCTTCTGTTAATTACAGAAAAAAAACAGCACAGTTATGCCTTATTATAACGGCATATCTGTAGTGGCGGGTCATACGGAATATTTAAAGAAATATTACACATGTCCCGTCACAACATCAGCAACTGTTATTGATCAAATTTTATGCCAAGAAAATGGAAAGTGGATGATTGAAATTAATGTGTTTACCGAAGTGCAATCATCAAGCAATTGAGATTAGAATCAGAATGAAAACATTTAGTAACATGAATAAAACCAACAGCAAGGTTTTATAGAAATTATTATGATTTGAATTCGATTGATTGGTCTCACTTCAGACAAAAAATTGAAGCGTATAACTGGGTGGATTACTTCAAGGAAGCGACCTCGGAGACTAAATTCGCCATCATGAAAGAGAACTTGCAAAATGAATTGATGAGTGTGGGTGTGATAAGATGTTTACCTCCAAAACAGATGAAACCATGATGGAATAAAGATATCTTGGAAACAGTGAGGTGTGTAAAGGCCTGTATAAGCTCCATATCCAAAATGGTAATGTGAATGTGCAAAAACAGTTAGGTATTTTGAATAAGATTTATAAACGACAAATCCGTTCGGCTAAGAGAAAATGCCTCTCAGGGGCAAGCAGCCGCTTTGACTTGTGGAGATTTGTAAAAAAAAAAAAAAAAAAAAAAAAAAAAAAAAAAAAAAAAACCCACACCCACAGAGTTGGCACAGGCATTGATCAGAGAATACCTAAATTCGATTGACTCCCTAGAATGACAATTGCCTATGGTACTACCAACAGTGGATAACTTCATGAGTACGGATTTCCAGTTACCATCGAACCTTGTTCAAGAGATCTTTTGGGTAACGAAATCAATTAGGTTAAAAAGAAATGCTAATGATGACTACCTAAATTATATAGTGCTGAGAAACTGGGGAAGTAGCGGGAACGCCCTACTTGCTCACCTTATTAGAGATATATGGGACAAAGGCCAATTTCCTTTACCTTTAAAACAGGTGCTGATATGCCCAGCTTTTAAAGCAGGAGACAGTAATGATTTTAAGAATTATAGACTGATCTTCATCCTTCCTTCAATATATAAGATTATTGAAACTATCATCTTTAAACCTATGAATGAATATTTATGGTTGAATATGGAGGTAGGCCTGGGACTTCTGCAAGACCTTTTCATCAGTTGTGATGGAAGCGGTGGAGGCCGTGGACCATCATAGAACATATGTCATCATAGTGGACATTGCCAAGGTCTTTAACACTGTGCCAAGAGAACAACTTTGTGCAGAACTAAAGGCCTTTGGCATTACTGTGAAATTTTTATCACTAGTAAGGGATCTTTTTAGTAATCGTGCTAACTGCATCAGGTGCGATGAGAACGTAGTGTGTCAACCATCTACCCACGGAATACCACACGGATCCTCGATTAGCAACACCTTATTTGCGACCCTATTAGCGCCGTAAGCGAAGATGCCTTTAATGCTCCAGATCAAGGCCTTCGTTGACGATACTATACTGGTCAAAACCTATGATAGCCACCTAGATTCAGAAATACCTCAACATATTAATATGGATGTGGGTAAGTTACATGAATGGTTCCATGCAAGAGGGATGGATTTAAGGAAAAAACGATAACTTTAGTCATCAGCAGAAAGCATCCCGCTTTGATGACATTGAAATTGTTGAAAGTTACACTTGATAGCCACCTCAACTTCTTTGCCCATAGGGAGAATCTGATTAGCCAACTGAACAAGCTACGGTATTTAGTAAGGAAATTACGTTGAGTTTTGATGAAAAGAGAAATGATTACGATACTTTAATCTAAGATAATACCGAAGATAACCTATGGGCTGCCGGCGTGGGCCACACCCCACAAGTTTATGCAAAACTGGTTGAAGGTAGCTTGCAATAACATTTTAAGAGCTGCTTTTAACATATACGGAGACCAATCTATTACTAAGATCTGCAATGAATGCAAGTAGTTTATGTTTGATTCGATTGTAAGCTGGTCGAAGCTGCGAGAATTGGTGAAAGTGCTAGATTTGGCAAAACATCCAGCCCACTATGTCAAAGAATGGGTGTTGAAAACTGTGGATTGTAGACAGTCTAAAAATTTACTGATTCAACCACCAGGCATTATTTCTAATTTTTGAGATAAGTTTTTTCTCCATAATATATTTAAACTCTGGAACAAACTTCCCTGAAGTGTCCGTCAAAAAATGTTTAAATGTGATGCAGTGACCCGTATGAATCATCGTCAACACTCGTATGCTATTATCACTCAGTATGTTCTTCCCATCAGATGATAAACTAATAATTGACTATACTGTTCATGGGGATGCAATTAATAATAATAAAAAATAATAATATTGTGACAACAACTGAGGGGGACAACCCCAGACAGCTAGGCTGTTGAACCTCAAATTGGGGGGGCGGGGCCCCCCCCCCCGCCAAAGCCCACTTTGGGGTTAATGAACGAACAAAAAAAAAAGCAAGAATAAAGGAAAACAATTTAGGGTTAAGAACGAACACTAAGAAAAGAGATAAGTTAAGAACGAACTTATCTTTAGCAACTTGTTAATCAGGCTAATACGTGAAATAAAAGAATTCCATCTACTAGTAGGGGTGAAAATAAAACCCCTAAGTGTCAATCTCAAACTTTGAAAGTTAAAATCCTCATCAAGGAGTGACAAAACACTACAGTAATTCTACCATGAAACACACTTAAAAGAACATTAAACAGACTTTTAGTTAAAATATGCTGTATGTTTAAAATATTATGCTTATAGGTTAAAAATTTGTGATTATTCAGATTGTTTAACAAAAAGGCATTAAAACTGAAGCATTTGCGTTGAATTTTGTGCAAGGCTTGCAAATTGCCGCAATAGATAAACAAACGCCTTAAATAAAATACAAAAGATTATTATGTCAGAAAAGAGGTGAATAGTCCTCTTTATCAGACCCAAACGGCACGAAATGTCCATGTAGATCTGGTGTATATGACTGACACAAGAACAATTGTCAGATAGTACCAATCCGAGATCCCTTGTTGTTAGTCCTCGTCAGGACACCATTGTTGACATGGTAATTAAAAACAAACGGCGCAGTGGAACGACTAAAGAGACAACGAATGATTTTTACGCATTGAGCTCAAGACCATGGTCTTTAGCCCATTGATATACGCGTATAAGAGCTTTCTGTAGAATTTTACAAGCATTCCAGTCGTCAACAACATGAAACAGCTCGACATCATCCACGTAAATAAGAATTTTTGACTGATAGGGCAGAAGGACATGTGGAAGGTCGGCAGTAAAAATGTTAAACAGCAGGGGACCCAACGGCGATCCCTGCGGCACACCACTCTTGATAGGAAGAGGGGAACATGATTGGTCTTGGAAACGAATGAAAAGTTCTTCCTATTAACATAGATCTAAACCAAGCGATGACTTGTGCCGATAAGCCAACATAGCTTAACTTAGCCAACATAAGCAAGATGTTAACTTTATCTTCTTAGGCTTTAGAGAAGTCTAAGAATAAAGTCTCAACTTGCTTCCTCTTATCCATGTGACCGGTGATATAATGCATGAAGACAGCCAAATTGGACTGCGTACTTCTCCTAGCACGGAAGCAGTGCTGAGCCTCAGGGAAAAAAAGTTCAACATTCTGCGACAGTTGATCCGCCACCAAGGTCTCAAGCAATTTGGCTGGAAATAAAATCAAAGTAATGGGCCGATAAAAATTTTTAGCTGTTGGCTCAGACTTCTTTGGTATAGGTTGGACGAGGACTCTTTTCCATGTTGTGGGATAATGTTCAGTTTCCAGGGATACGTTAAACAAGTGCCTTAAAGGAGCAATCATACCGATAAGACAACCTTTGAAAATGAAATCAGGAATGTTATAAGATGTGCAGGTTTTAGAAGCAGACAATTTATACGAACGATCAATAATTTGCTGATCTGAAAAGGGTTGTAAGCAAAAGTTCGTATTGATGTGCTTCCAGTTGTTGGTAAGAGTTCCGTGGTCCACTCTGATCTTAGCATTGTTATCCATTGTAGAAGCAAAAGTTGCAGCGATCTGGGATAGAGCAGCATTGTCTAACGGCTCGCTCTTAGATTTGTTTAAATTCAGGCACTTCCTAGAAATGTCCCAAAAAGTATCCGGATTCAAACAGATCTGTTCCTCCAAATTTTCTTAAAATGTTTGACGATCAGCCGCCCAGCACTTTTTGAAGATATTTCTGGCAGTCGCAAATTTGGCATAATCGTGCTGTAACCTTGAGACTTTGCATCTTCTATGCCACTGTTGTTTTAAGCTCTAAGCATTTCTTGTTCAGGCTGAAGTCCAAGCCGGAAAATTCGGCATAGGCCTGCCTTTCCTCGTACGACCCCTATAATGCGTAGACCTCTTGAATAATGGAACAGTTTTAGAGATAGCGGCCCTAATTTAATCCGTAATAATTTCCCATATAGTATCAACATCGGAAGATAAAGCAGTTTGCCAGTCGCTACGGGCAACAATCTGAAAGATTCTGAAAGTCTCCCAAGCAAAAGTTATAATCCGTGTCTCTGGGGATCGGATTGTTCTCTAAAACCTCCTTAAAAAACAAAAAAAAAAATAGGATGATATTCGTCCGGCACCACCAGAGCCACATCAGCTTTAGTATCAGACAGGTCAACATTCGTGAAGACCTTATCTAAATTGTCACCATATTTTTTACAGATAAAGTTAACGAGATTTAATTCATTGATCCAGCTATTTACAATCAAATTCCTCTGCTTGGAGTAATAGGCATCTTGAGCCTGCACCCTGAAATCGGAGTAATTGAAGTCTCCGACTGTATGAAGGAGCATGAACGGATAATAAAGTCAGAGACAACTTCTAAAAACACTTTAAGATCACAAACGCACAATAAAGGAGGTAAATTGTAAGAGATCTCGGACGAGCATTCGGACTGTGGCAAAAAATCTCGACGGCGACAATGTCCACATGTTTGACCATAGTAGAAAACCTACAGTTTTTCGTTTTCACAAAGTTAGGGACAGTGATCAATAGCCCCCTCCCCCCCAACTCTAATCAGATTATCACTATTTACCATTAGAAACTATCACAATTGGCTCAGAGTGGCCGTACTTGCCTTTGCTCAGACGCTTAGATATTGTCTTCTCTGGTCTACTTACGTTTGTTGCTTCTATCAAGTTTTTATCATCACAATGTGATATGCTTTCGCTGTCCTTAGCCTTCGTAAGCACTTCCTGTATATTATCACTTAAATCCAACACTCCGATAATCCTGTCAATCTTCTTATTCATTTCTGTATTTTCATCCTGTATTTTCATAGCCAGCGTAGTAAAGTCCTTAACAACACTAATAAGATCACGAACTGCCACTAAGATTTGATCAAAATTACACTTATAGATACACGAAATGAATTTAAGCTGTGCTTTTGGCCTCCAAGTTCTTCTTGGATTAAGAAATTAGGGAAAATCAGCATTATCAATATCTCCCTTCACAGCAAGAGCAACACCATGTTGCCTTGACTCGCTGAATTTCATCTCTTCCAACATTGACACATTTGCGGAGAGAAGAGAGCCTCCCTCACCACCTGGTGAGTAAATAAAATAGTAGTAGTAGTAGTAGTAGTAGTAGTAGTATCAACATCCTAATACAGTCTGACAAAGAGTGTACACATGAACGCTGTAATTGCAAAAGATAGTGAAACTGCATGCAGGTATTCCTATATTTTTCCGAGCACTCTTGGAAATAATATTTATTTATTTATTTGATATTTCGCAAGCCACAGGCTATAAAAGCTCAATAACAGCTTACAAGATATATAAAATATATAGGATATAAAAAATTATAAATAATATAAAAAGAATTAAGCAATAAACAAGAAAAAAAGATCATAAAATAAACGTAATATTTCAATAATAATTTTTTTACCTAATTTTAATTCAAAAAATTGAATAAAATTTGTAAAGTATATAATAATAATAAAAAAAATAAACATAAACAGGGAATAGAATCATAAGTGTAATATTTTTAGTAACAATTTGTTTATATTGATTATAACTCGTAAAATTTAAATCGATTATATCAGACACATTACAAAATTTTTAAAACATGGGAGATGGCTAATAATGGTATCCTTCAAAAAAAATACACAATAACCATATTTGAATTTGGCCATAGTTATTAAGAAATTAGGGAAAATGCTAGGCCAACTGTTGCAGGCAGACGTGATTCTCAACAAGTTAGCATTTTCCTGTTGTAGTTTTTTTTTTTTTCTTTTAAACTTCATTTTTATTATGATAGAAAATTAAAGGGATTGTCAGTTAATGTTATGAAAGATATTGTAGCATGTAACCGACCACTTAAGAGAAACAGTTCCCACTGCCCATAGTGAGGGATGCTATCTGTCCTTAACCAAATCCTCTTAAGCTTCTAGTTGCTTAAGTTATCTTAACCTAAATTATTAAACATCCCTGTCTTATGACTATCTCTTCTTCTCGCCAATGATTGTATAGTGTTATTTATTGTTTCCAACTCATCAATAATCTGTGCTAAGTGGTACCCCACTCCCACTTAATAACTACTTTGTTACCACAGAACGCACTGAAATTAAGATCTTACTAAATGTGATTTATTAAAGGATAAAAGGGGTGAAATAAATACAACCAATTCAAAAGAAAGGATTATTATGGAAAAGTATGAATTCAGAAAATCAAAAATGAAATTAGGCTGTAATTCAGTAACACTTTAAAAGTACGCATTAGGGTCATCCCCTCTCTAATGCCTCTGTCAGTTCTAAGTTAATACACGCGATTAATCCACTAAATACAGTCACTAACGACAATTTTTAGATCTGTTGCTTTTGATTTACACGCGGGCCCGCTTAATTATTACGTTCACTTATCTGATACTTTCTTGCAGAATCATACACACACTGCTGCAACAGCCAGTTCTGAACTTGTCCCCTCGACCGCTGGGGTCATTCACATGGCTCCCTTGATCGTCGCCTGGGCCTGGCTGGTCCTCTATGGTCGTCTGTGCTCGACTGCTGCGATGGTTCTTCTCGTGGCACGCACAGATGAGCGAACATGATGAGCGTCTGATGCCTACACTACCCCTGCACAAAACCTCTTACCTGGCCCATCCGTCAAGGTTTGTGCCAGGAGCACCGTGGTGCAGGGTTTGCCACCTACACCTCTGGAGTACCCTAGGGAACCTGGGATGACGATGCTCTATCCAGGAATGTGGAATGCAGTGCACAGTGTTATACGCTGCCGCTAACGTGTCCCACTCCAACTGGATAGCTGATCGCCCATCCCTCTACCTGTTCCCCGTGTCCCATGGTAAGCATGGTCGCCTCACACTGCATCAACACGCTGCTCCTAACAGCTCACCACCTCCATGTGCTATATTCGCCGCTATTCTACGCCGCCTCAGCTGTTGCTTCTCGGGATCTCGCACTCCAACGTGTGTCCTGCTTCGATTGATGGCCTTCTCACCACGTGCCACACGGATTTCTGAGCTGGTGACGACGGAAGGGCTGGATCAGCAAGGGTCGCTGTGTCACTTGGATGACCTCGTGCACGGGCAACACCGCATTCAGAGTAACTCGCATGTCAGTTGCTCGCATAAAGTGGCCGAGCTCAAATCGTTGATCAGCGGTAAATGGAAACACTCGCCCTCCTCTACTTCTTCATTTACGCTCGATGATTATAGATTAGCGAAATCATACAAGTGATTTTATACGATCTCGATTTGAGAAAAGAATTATCTCAGAGAAAGCTCCCCCAGAATTGCCACGCATTCTCCTTTTATACTCAGTTGCTTCCTTTTCAAATTCTCCACTAGAGATTTTTATTAGTTGATCTAGCGTCTTCCAAGAAAACAACGCACCCAGCTTCCAAGGGATTAGAACAGTGGTGGGCAAACCTTTTTATTAAAGATTTTTAACCTTAAGCTTTGGTAGCTTAACAGCCTCTGATGATAACGTCTAGTTGAAACGCGTCAGGCAAATAAAAGATTTCTACCGCATCTCTTTGGACTCTTTCTTTTACAACAGACATTATGATGACGCTCGACGAACTCCAGGTATGTGAAATTTTTAACCTTTTCTAAGATTTTTAATATAAAGTGCACTGTTTCCCTAAAAATAATTTCAAATTACCCTATTTCTGGTCTCTCTTGCAGATATTTCTAAATCCTGCGAGCCACATGGTATCCGGTAACGAGTTCAAAACAAACCGGAAGCAGCCCACAGCCCGTTTTGTTCGAGCACCGGATTAGAGCATTGCCATGCCAACCCACGTTTCGCGCAGAGCTCCCATTGTCTCTCTCTCTTTTTCCTGCCAAAAACTGGGTAAACAAAGGAAGGAAACATGTCGCTCTAGTACATTACCCACCATGAGTAAAAAGAAAAAAAAGTAAATCAAAATTTTTGTACGCTCTCTGCCTCGATTTTATAAATAAGGAAAATAAAAGACAATAAAGGAAAGAGATAGAAGGGGTTTCGTTATTCACTAGTGCGATCTCCCTCTGCCAGTGATCTGCTGCCTCCCTGATTCTTGCAATATTAAACGTTATGAACAACGACAAACACGTTTTATCAACTAAGTATATCTGTAGTGATGGGTCCCATGCTACATACTCAATAAGTATGCCATGTGACCCGTCACAATACAATATAAGTTTCACAGAATGATCCCTGTCAGAGCTTTGGGAGAAAAAAAAGAGCACTTTCATTCAGAAGCTCGTACTTGTCATGGGTGATGCATTTCCTTCAATACCGTGAAGTTGTTTACTTTAGCCATGGGCTATGCTTTATCGTACTTGCTACACAGATTCTAAAGTAGCATTGCTGAGACACCAGGGCATCATCCCTAATGAAAGGAATCAAATATCGTTCTCATCACAACCTAATACATTTTATTGATGCTTAGTTCCTTTTTTTCTTAACTGCTTGATGATCTATATGTAATCATAATGCTTTCTTTAATGACTTTTCTTAATCATCTGTGCAAGGAATCATAGCAAAGTAGCTGCCATGTTTTTGGGGTTTTTTTTTCCCTCCACTGTTGCCAATTCCTGTTGTCGGGAGAAGGTGAAACGGAAAATTTGTGCGTCACAATCTGATCAGTTACCGGAGTTTGGGATGAATTATTTGGGGTCATTCTTGATATTATTTGCTTAAGATCTAAAGAAATTGTTGGAATTTACAGTTGGAAACATGAATATTTGACAGGTGATGTAGATATTTAATAAAAATAGCTATCCTAATTTTTACACTTGTTAAACTTTACACCTGTTAATTTTTTACACTTTTTAGTCTTTATCACTTAACAGTTGTAAATTTTGTATTCTGGACAAGGTTTTCCTGGAAAGGGTCTTGGTAGCTCCTGTGCCAGATGCAATAATATTCACTTGATAAAGCAATATCTTTGCACTCAATATTTCATTAATTAAAAAACTACCCGTAATTAAATTTTAGTGTCTTTCAGATGTAGGCAAGATTTAAGCAACATTTTTTTCTGAAATTTACATACTTTGATATGTGGTAAAAAGTTGTAGTGATATGTAGATCAGCCATAGAACTATGAATTTTTTCCTCAAATAATGCTTCTAAAATTGGCATCTCGGAAATGTCATTTACATGCTGTTTTCCAAAACTTTGACATTTTATATTTCAGAAACTATGTCTGCTCGAAAGGAAAAATTATACATAGTTTAGTAATTTGATGGTAGAAACAAGTAAAAAAAGTTTTATGAAAATCGGAGTTGGTGAGTACCATAGCCTGGGTGAATTGACATGGAATGACATCGATTCTAACTGCAAAAAATTATTCATTGAGATGAAACTATAATGGCTCCTGGTGTTTACCAAATACTAAAAGACTTTATAAAAATCAAAACTATTTAGTTCCACCTGAATGGATCCCTCTTACTATAGGTAAGGGGTTTAGGTACTTCAGGGATTTCATGAGCTATCATGGTTGTAGCACTGCTATATTGGGTCACCCTTGCCAGAAAGGTCATGGTAGAGAAATAAGATGAAGAGCATCCAATAATGTATCTCATTATTTCGACGGATGAGAAAATTTACACTGCATCCGGTGTGGCACAAGTTAAAGTCACCTGTTTTCAGAAGTTTGGAAGAGGTTCCCATCTGAAAGATAGTTGACAGTCTCCTGGCTGTTATCTTGGGGCAGTGCTTCCAAGAAGCCCCACCAATGTATTCACTATACCCTCAGGGAAGCAGATGGGGGCAGTGCATGCCATTACCCCAGAGGAGAAACAAGTAAAGTTGGGGGCAGTGCATGCCATTAAAGAGGAGACAACAGGATCGGGTGCTGTCAATCGGCACATGGCAGGGAATCAGTTGGTGGAGGAAGCCAAATGATATAGACTAGATATAAATATTACCTCTAAGACACGTCCGGGTTCTAGAACTGTTGGCTTAGAAGGACCAGAACTGCGAAATTTCAAGGAATGGTGCAAAGCACAGCTCAGCATTGAAGGCTTAAAAATTGAAAGAGGTCATAGGTTGGGGAGAGAAAGGAATTCTTCCAGACCCATTATTAAGCATTGTGAGACAATAAGCTAAAAAATTTTGAGTGCCAAAGGTAAATCAAAAAGAACTAATTTCTACATTGATGATTATTCAGGCAGAAACAAGGGAGATACAAAGGAAAATACGTACAAGAGCCAGAATGGAAAGAGAACAAGGAAGTAGGGCAAAAATAAGATTAAGAAACTTATAATCAATAATGAGCCCTGGGTGTGGAAAATTTTATGGACATCTTAAAAAAAAAAAAAAAAAAAAAAAGAGATACATGGAACCAGGACTGTAAATTTTTGAGGAACAGAAATCAAGAGCAAATGCACCATACTATTGGATGGTGCACTCTGAACACAGACACAGTATGGGGGAAGTTTTCCTCTCGTGTATTTCAACACTACCAGCCAATGTGCAAATCCCCTTAAGATTCTCCTCATAAATTTCCGTAGCCTGCAGCACAAATATTTATTCCTGGACTTCATCCTTAGGGATAATATGCCAGATATTCTCTTGGGTGTAGAGACGTGGTTCTCCAAGGATATTAATTCTTATGAACTATTCACCCTGGTTACAAAGTTTTCTGGAAAGATAGGCCAACCAGAGGCAACAGTACCCTTATATCAGTCAAAAGTTCCCTGAATGTCCAGGGAATAAGTACATGTACTTTGGCAGTCAGAGAATTTTTTTGCCAAATTACATGTGTTTTTGTGCATACGAAGCCCGATACTACTTTGTCACCACCTACAACTTGGAAATTTTTCTGTGTGTCTTCTACTGAAATAATTTTTTTTATTGTTGGTGGAAACTTCAACCTTCTCGAACAAAAGTGGCATTTTAGTGAATATATTTTCTGACCCGACGATATTAACCACTCGTGTGTTAGAAGATGTGGCTCTCCAGAAGGTTGTGGATAAACCTACACACTTTAAAAAGTGTTTGGACCTGGTCTTTACAAACCTCCTTACCAACAAAGTTAACGTTGATCCCAATATTAATGGCCATGGGATCGCGTGTACCACTCTTCACTTTCAGTCTCTTAAAAATGTTAACACCAAAATATGGTATTACAACATGAAAAAAACAAGCATCCCTACCATCGAGGAGGATTTGGATGCCCCTTATTTGCTCTTTCTTAAACAAGCCCCCTATAATACCATCAACAAAAAACTGGACCTCATTTAAAGATATTTTAAAATCCATATGAGATAAATTACAAAAAAGTTTGATAAACCTTGGATAAACTGGAATATCAAAAGGAGGCTGAGAAATAAGGTTGTGTTGACTGAAAGAAATTCAAGGAAATACAATCGTTACCTAAGTCTGTCATTCTAAAGAGCAAAACAGAATAGTTCAAGCACCTAGAGGCAAATGTGAAAAATAATCCAAAAGCCTTTTAGGGTCATGTTAAAAGAATTAGGTCTACCAGTTGTTCCATCCCTAATCTGAAGTCAAATGGAAATACATGTATGTATTCCACAACTCCTGGTAAAGCTCAACCTTTAAACGGCACGCTCAAATCCGTTTCATAGTCCAGAATCCATTTACTCTAGGGAGCCAATTGCTATCTCTTTTAATGCCTTCATAACTATTACTGAGCCTGATATCATAAAATTGACAAACAACCTAGCCCCAAACAAGGCCTCTGGTCTTAATGGGATAACTGTCTATTCTGAAAAAAACTGCCAGATGGAGTGTGAAATTCCTATGCATTATCTTCAACCAGTCTTTACAGGCAGGCAAAATCCCCAATGACTGGTACCTTGCTGCTGTTGTTCCTATACCTAAGAAGGGCAATTGTTTCGACTCAAATGACTTCTGACTAATTTCCCTCACTAGCCTTGATTACTAACTGCTTGAGCATATCCTCATTACAAACTTCTACAATTACTTGGAGCAAAACAATTTATCAACAAATTCCCAGCTTGGTTTCTGTCGTGGTTCCTCGTGTGAATGCCTGCTAGTCCAGTTTATACACATCATCACAAAGTGGTCCGAATCGAAATGTTGACTATGTCCGAATCGACGCGGGAAGGATGCAGGCACACGTAGCTGGCTGCTGCCAACCCGCAGGCACGTTTTCTTCTGATTCGGACGATCCTCGGCACCCCGTCGAATCTCTAATGATCGACACGAGATGGCACCACCAATCGCAATCCCGTAACTGCGATTGGAGACACACTTCGCTCTCGACAGCTGGATGAGACACTTCACTCTCGACAGCTGGTTGGGACACATCGCTCCTGCAATCATAACGAGCAAATGGACAGTCGCGGATTCCTATCTCATTTTGTTAATTATGCAAACTTATGTTAAGCCAGTTTAATTGTAGTGTAAGAATAGTTCTTTAGTTTTCATTTAATGTTATTAAAAGATACTGAGTCAGATCAATCGTAGTATTATTTCAAAACCACTACAGTTGTTTATCAATGTATATTATTATTTTAGCAGAAATACAGTATAATAACGTGAAAACTACACGAGGAATTAAGCAATAGGTTGATTTAAATGCCAAATCTATCCGCCAGATGGCATCCTCTACGGTTTATGAATTTTGTTCTAGTTTATTTACAAAAGTTTAATGAAGATGAAAGTTAAAGATTTGAAAGAAAAGCTTCAGTTAATAGGAGCGAAAACTGACGGAAATAAGCAAGTATTGACTAACAGTGAGCTAATTTTATAATGAATTACGATTTACGAAAGTGACGATGCTAAATATTGGGCTAGGCTACGACATCTCATTTAACCTCAGAATTTTTCGATCTGTAGGAAATCCATGATACTTAAGATTTTTGATTTTAATATTGTTGTTCGAACATTGCGGAACCGAACAATTTCCATGCATGTTCTTTTCCAGTATTCTTAACATTGCCGAGATTTTCTCCTCATTTCGACCATAGCGTCATAGCCTCAGATTCATAAAGCGTAGGCGCTGCCATCTATACTTAAATCAACCTTAAGTTGGGAACGCACACTCAACAATATAATGGCAAATACACTAATTAAATCATTACATGTTTTTCATAAAATAATCAGTAATAGAAAATTAACTAAGTTTTGCTGCATATTTAACAAAATAATATTATATAAAGTATAAATCTATTATAGTATTTCCTAGGGAATAGCTACCAATTTTTCAAAATGAAATATCTCCTGGGTTTATGCTTAAAAAAATAACGTATCGGCAAATAAAGGATGTATTCTCATCCTTGACGGGAAAAAAAAAAATATACAGTGAATTTCAAGTTTACGATCTTCGAATATACGTTTTCACGGAATTTACGTTACAAATTCATAGCCTGTGCAAAATACTGATAAGATCAATGTTAAAAATTTCTTGAATGTACGTTTCCTCCCTTTTGCATTTTCTGCAATTATACGTTCTAATTCATTGTCTCACCAGTAGCATCTACTTCGATTTTGCACAGATTTCAATCCATGCAACTATCAACTATCGAAGCATGTGGGTCGCCATCATTATAACTTTGAACCGAAAATAAATGGGAGGCGTTTTAACCGGAAACATAGCATGCTAATTGGCAATGTTGGTCCAATCTGTGTTGTCTCATATGTCGATTAAACGTTTGGATATCCGGGTTGGGTGTTCAACATATTTCAAAAATTTCAAAATAAAATGTACTTTTTACATATTAAAAAAAAACAAAAAAGAAAATCAACTTATTTTTAAAGAAAATTTTTTTTTTTTAAATACATTGTTTCACTGAGGACGTGCAACTTATTGTAATAAAGTACACTGGCAGAAAAAAAAATCCCAACACCACGAAGGACTTGTGTTAGATGAATGAAATTTGGACAGCATATGCAGCTATGGTATTTATTCAAATGATTCAAATTTCAAGGTTACAACTTATAGGGGGCGGGGTTCAGAATAGATGTCGACGGAACGGATGTACCCAGAACAGATGCTGAACGGAATAAATGTCGATGCAAAAACCAGTGGTGCCGAACATGATGAAATTTATCCAACCCGCAGACAATAATCGTTGACTTTGAACTTGCAGCCATGCAGGCGATCCATGCAGTGTTCGGCGAACATGTAACGGTTCGTGGGTGCTATTTCCATTTGACTCAGAGCACATGGAGAAAGATACAAGAGGTGGGACTGGTTACGCGCTTCCGTGACGGTGAGGATTTCCGACACTGTGGGGAAGTTGTGTGGCCTAGCTTTCCTGTGAGTGGAGATGTGCAGAATGGGATGGCCTTGCTTCGTGAAATGATGCCCGAAGGAGCAGATGATTTACTGAACTACTTCGATACCAACTATATTAATGGTGCTTTTCGACTGGTGCGCTCCAGGCAAGGAACCCTCCGACTCCGGCGATGTGCCCCTAGGTTTACCCCTTCCATCTGGAACATGTATGCGGCCACTCTGGGTACGGGCACAGAACCAACAGCCATGCGGAAGCCTGGAATACAAATATACCCACGTGCTTAGGCATAACACCCGACAATCTGGAAGGCCATCCATGCTTTGCAGTAGGACGCCCCCTTTAAATGGAAGAACCGAAAGTTTGAGGATTTAACGAGACGGTTGAAGACAATTTGTCAGCAATATGTGGACGGTAGAAAATCAATTGCCGATGTCCTGTTTGGAGTCGGGGGTTAACATGATTGTAAACATTTTATGCAAATTTATTACAAACAACAATAAATAAAATAAAAAATATAAAAAATACTGTCTTTCATTTAATATACATAAAGGCTGTGCTAAACAACGATATCTATTTCGCACCACCGCTTTTGTTTTGCGTCGACATTTATTCCGTTCGACATCTATTCCGGGTACATCATTTCCATCGACATCTATTCCGAAAACCATAGGGGGTGCCACCCTGTACAAGCAAATGAGACACTCCAATGACAGATATAAAGGAGGTCAGACGTGCGTCTGTGTCACTTCAGACACTTGTGGACGTGTGTGATAGAGTACGTAAAACATGCCTCGAAGGCGACTGCGACGTGAATATGGGCAACTAACCCAATTCGAACGAGGACGTGTAGTGGGCCTTCGAGAGGGTGGACTTTCGTTCCGTGCTATTGCAGAATGCATGGGTCGAGACGTTGCCACTGTGTACAACTGTTGGCAGCAATGGTCCAGGGAAGGCAGGATTACCAGGAGACCAGGATCTGGACGACCCCTGGCCACTGGAGACAGGGTTGACCGGCGCAGCTGTAGGATAGCTGTGGCAAATCGGACAGCATCTGCAGTGGACATTCGGGCTGCTGTGGCACCCAACATCAGTCCACGCACAATTCGGAACAGTCTCCTGGCCAGGACCCTCCACTCCAGGCGCCCTGTGGCATGTTTGCCTCTTACCCCTCAACACCGTGTGGCACGTCTTCAGTGTTGTCAAGCCAGAGCGACTTGGAGGGCAGAATGGAGGTCTGTGGTCTTCACGGATGAAAGTCGTTTCTGTCTGGGTCAGAGTGATGGTCGCACAAGGGTCAGGAGGAGGAGTGGGGAAGTCCTGTTACCAAGCTGTATCCGTCGTCGGCATACTGGCCCCACCCCTGACATTATGGGAGGGATTTCCTACGACAGCAGGACCCCCCTGGTGGTTATCCCAGACACCATGACGGCAAATGTTTACATTCGGATGGTTGTTGAACCCATTGTGCTGCCATTCATGGCTTGTATGCCAGGGGGGCTCTTCCAACAGGATAACGCTCGACCCCACACTGCCACTGCAACCCAACGTGCACTTTAGGGTGTCCACATCCTACCATGGCCAGCACAATCACCAGATCTGTCGCCCATCGAGAATGTCTGGGACATGGTCGGACGCAGTGTCGGGGCTCTTCCACAACCAGCAACAACTGTCGCTGATCTGACCATCAAGGTACAACAGGCATGGAATGCCATACCACAAAATTACATTCTGCATCTCTACGACCGTATGCATGCACGTGTGCAGGCCTGCATAGACCAGCGCAGCGACTACAGCGGGTTCTAAAGTCCGTGCTTTTTACCATGTACAGAGTGGCGCCCCCTATAAGTTGCAACCTTGAAACTTGAATCAATTGAATATATACCATAGCTGAATATACTGTCCAAATTTCATTCATCTAGCATAAGTCCTTCGTGGTGTTGGGATTTTTTTTTCCCGCCAGTGTAATTTTCAAAAGAAAGAACACAGTAATACAGGGTGATTCAGCCAATTTCTGACCATTTCAGTATTATGATTTATTGACCCATTAATGTTTACAAACTTAGCATTTCAATATGAAATTTTAGGTAGTTCGGAGTTTTTATTCCCGTGGAAAAGTCTTGATGATATGCTCAATCTGGCCACCACGAACGTTTTGAACTGCTCGCAGCCGAATGGTGAAGTTGTTCATAACTTTATCCAGGATTTCTGTCTGATTATCGCTTCTGTCTTCCAGTGTCTGTTAACCCCTGATAAACATGGATCTTATACAGGAACAGGCGTAAATCCTTTCTCAAAATTCGCCACGTCTTGGTATACGACAGCCCTTCTTCAATGGATAGGCGGCGAACAGATTTTTTTTGGTTGGGGAATCGACCAACCTTGTGCGAACATTTTCGACAACTTCGGCCGTTCGAACACGAGCTTCGCTCCCGCCTTTTTTCTTGCCTTTAACACATCCAGTGGCACGAAATGGCTTCACAAAATCCATGATTGTTTGCCTGCCTGGTGCGTCTCGACACTTATACTCCTTCCGGAACTTTCTTTGCACGGTTGCAGGTGATTTTGTTTTGAAATACCATTCGACAACCTTGCATTTCTGCTCTGTTGATAAAGCGGGTGCCATTTTTCAACAATACGATTTTCATGCAGCGCCGTTGCAACAATACAAACTCCAACTATTTAGAAATTCGATATGGCGCTCATATTCTTTCAATTGTTTATCCCTAATGCAAGTCATGCGAGTGAAATGGTCAGAAATTGACTGAATCACCCTGTATATTCTTTAAATTTTTGCTTGTTTATAGCGTCTGGGGTTTTTTCATCATCCAGGTGGTATCAGATCTTAAAAATAAACTGTATTCGTTGAAACTATAGGAAAAATGCAAAGAAAGCACTATTTTTGACTGGCTTTAGAAGTGAACAATTTGAATGTAGGATACAAATAAGGCATATTTGGAAAAATACATATTTTATATATAATATAATACAATTTCTGTTGGGGATAATTTTTAGACTACTATTCTCTTTCCACTTCAATTTATTCAATAAAACTGAGAAAATCCCAACGAAAAAATAAAAACAGAAAAAATAAAAATAATATTAAAACACACCCACCCCTTCCCTATTTACAATGGAACTAGCCACAAGAACATTGGCAATATTTTATGATAAATAATTAATATCAAAAATTATTAACATTATGAAAAAATAACAATACATTATCTTATATATGAAAAAAGCATATATTTATGCAGTATACTATATGCCGTTTCCTATACGGTATATCGTAATAGCTTTCGTCATCTTATAAAATATAAGCATCATATATGGCAGCATGAACAATTTCGGTATCAAAATATTACAGAATTTAAAAAGTAGTAATAAGTAAAAATGTAAATGTTCGACATACAGAAAAAAAAAAATAAACTAAATATTTATTGATGAAAATAGTAAAGAAAATTCCACAGCCTGGATTCAAACTGGGAACCTTCAGCTGTTTGAACGTTCCCGGTTCAAATTCAGGATGTGGAATTTTCGTTCCTATATTCATTAATAATTTAAACATCCGAGGTTTGGCGTAGGATAAGGTAAGGAGTCCCGATTGCTTTTTCCTTGGTGCTGGCTTCAAGGATATCCTCAAAATGTCAGTGTAATAGGGTGCATTTATGGTTCGATGTTCTTCCAGAAAATTGACATGAATGATACCCTTAATGTCCCAGAATACAGATGCCATCACTATCGTTGCCGACAGTGTCATGAATTTCTTGGGTCATGGTGAATCAGTGTGTCGCCATTCCATGCTCGCATGCTTACTTTCTAGAGTATGGTGATGAATCCATGTCTTGTCGGTGGTCACAACACGCCTTAGGAAGCTGTCATATCGCTGCAGCAGCATGGAACAGATAGCCACCCGGGTGGTTTAGTGATCATCTGAGAGTTACTTAGGGACCCATCTGGCACAGATCTTGTTAAATTTAAGCTTATCATGGATGATAGTCTTCACACTGCTAGTACTGATGTTCAGTAGTGAAGCCAATTCTCAGATGTGAATCAGCCTGTTGTCCCTTATCAGTTCATTTGTTCGTGCGATGATGCCATCATTTATAGCAGTTGCAGGCCTAGCCTTATGATGTTCATTGCCAGTGGATTCTCACCCTCCTTCAAACTTTTGGCACCAACCAAAGACAAATGATGAAGACAGACATGACTCTGTGAACTGTCTTTGAAGTCTCTGATGAATTTCAGATGCTTTTGCATCTTCCTTGTGGAGAAACTCGATTATTTTTCGCACCTTCCACTTTGGTTGACACATCGCTGTCTGCCATTTTGTTTAAATAAACAAACAGTTGTCATGGCAGCCGGATGAGTGGTGCTGCATTTGCATGACAGTCGGTAGTTGCCATCCCAATGAAAGTTCAGATTTTTACAACAATGAAATTTACAAAAAATAAAGTCCAGGTCAAATTTGAACGCCCCTCATAGAGGCAGTGTTGGATTTAAAGAAAAGGCAAAAAAGTGAAATTGTTCATCAATTAAAGAAAAACAAAGGTTAATTTAAATTTAAATGAGTTCAGTCTCCTTTTAATGGGGAAAATCGTAAAATTAATAAAAACAAAAAAATTAATAATAAATAAAGTCACCAATCTTGAAAAACGATGAAGGAACTTGTGAGATGGAAGAAAACTCAAAGGATGTAGTCTATTTTACGATTTTCCCCATTAAAAGGAGACTGAACTCATTTAAATTTAAATTAATCATTTAAACTCCTTAGATCAATAATTCATATCTACAAAAACAAAGGTTGACGACCAACAATACCTGAGGATATGCAGTGCAGGATCTGAGCTGTGTGCAATGCATTAGAGGAGGGATCGATACTGCATTCAGAAAGGTCTCTGCAACAATGCTTACAGATGTGCATAGATCAAGGAGGGCATGGGTTTGAACATTTATTATAACAAAATGTATTGTATAACCATTGTATTGCATTACTGTAACATTAATCCTTGTGTTTAGGAAATGGAATACACATAAAAGTGCAATAATTCTTCACTGAAAGTACTCTGTCAGATTTGTATTTTAGAAGTTGGATGTTGGTTTACTCCAGCTGAGAGACCTATACTCTGTCACGCTATATGACGATCGTTGCATGGCAGTGTGCGTAAGCACGTCACTACTTTTTCACATCCGCCCTGTAAGGCAGTCTCTAACTGTGCACGAGTAGTGCTCAAAAACATGAAGCACCGTTTCAGTTTCATTTTAGCCCCTATGATTAAAAAAGTTATAAAAACGAATAATAAACAAAACTGACCTTATTGGTCTGTGGATGCTTATATACATAGGGGAAACAATGGATACCACTATTTCCACAAAACTTATTTTATTCATAATAGATGCACATTTCAAGATGGGGATTCATCTTGAAAATGGCCACTTGGTAGCTGAAATGTGCATCGATGATGAATAAAATAAATTTTGTGGAAATAGTGGTATCCATCTCTCACCTCTGTTAGCCTCTATGGTTTCGGTTTCTTTTTATTGGCTACACATTGATCTGAATGAGATAACTAGTAACGTGGCTTTCCAATACTGCTTTGCATCTTTTTTCACATAATGACAGACTTTAGGTTTAGGTATTATTATTAACAATAAATAACTAACTTTAAAAACTGTGTATTGAAAGAGGCAAGTAATAAAATTCACATAATTCTCTACTACCTTGCACGAAGAGAGTCTAGAATTCTATTCATGGTCTTTACACCGTATAAGAAATATTCTGCAGATATAAAAATGATGGGAATGCTGTCATGAAGGGAAGCAATGGTTCAGGAATCCTGGCAATAGTATTCCAGGAATACTGAAAATGGGAATGAATTACAACAGAGATCCAAGATGTGAAACCGGAACATAATAGCATCCCGAAAACATTTTTCAGGACACCGGGGCAGTTTTTCAAAAACAGATGTCTCGTCAACCTATGTATGATGCCTCATTATGTGCCCTTTTCTTGTATACAGGGCATTTCTAAAGGTAGTTACCAAACGTCACACACAGTTAGGACACCAAAACAAACAGGTTTTACCAAAGCATGGGGGAAGGGGGGGGGGGGGGCTCGGAACCCTACCATTGTTTGGCTATGGGGGAGAGAAGTGAATAAATATGCAAATGAAAAAACAACATAATATCAATTAGTTTACTGACCCGTGAAAACAACACAAAACCTGTTCAAAGTGTCCACCAGCCATTTCCATATATGCATTGCATCGTCGCAACATAAACCCTCGTATGTTGCCAAAGAGTCCTGACGTTTCATGGACTTCATCGCTGGCAACTGCAATGTAGGTAACCAGCTCTTCAATGGTAGTAACTGGTGTGCATTACACAAGTGTCGTCATGTGACCCCAAAAAGAAGTCAAGAGGAGCAAGATCTGGTGATCAGGGAGGCCATATAATTGGTCCACCTCAGCTCATCCAACAATTACCGAATGTGTCATTAAGATGGTCACACACAACACAAGTGAAGTATGCGGGGCACCCCATCCTGTTGGAACCACATCTGTCTCAGATTATCCAGCGGTACATCCTCCAGGAGCTCGGGTAGCACATCAACGATAAAGTGAAGATAGCTATGTCCATATGATGTTGAACCAGTTGCTCAGGGGCTGTACGGAGAACAATTCCCAATGAGACAAGTGCCAGTTCGACAAACGTTTGGGCAGTGCACTGACAGCTTTGCAAAAGTTGGACTGTCCGTGCTAGCAGATGTTATGTGGGTTAAGTTAGGTTAGATTATGGATATTTGCAAGCTCTGCATTTGTAAAGCGATGCCTGCTGTTGTAAATCTCAGCAGGTAAATGATGCCTTTACTCCTAGACGTCATCAACTGCTGTGTTTAAATGCATCATTTCCAGACACACATTTTATGCCAGATAATGTTTGTTTTGGATCCCTCTACCACCCTTTAACATTTCACCAGATATTTTCCATGCATCCTGCATATAACATTATATACATAAACATCAACACATTTCTAAGGGCGTGTCTAAAAAGTCCGACCGTTCGCGACCAGTCAAAGCCCGTCACAAAGCGCGTTTTAGAGCCACCAATGACTGACTCGAAATTTTGACTATGTCCGATCGACGCAGGCATACGTAGCTGGCTTTATTCATTTTAAATTTTCTCCCGAATCAGACACCCTTGATTCGTAAAGTAACCTCCGGTCGCGAAGAGCATTTTCATAATGCGACTGGTCGCGCTAATCGCAACCGGAGTCCAACGCTGGTTGCCTGCCTCGGTGAGTAGAATCAAAATGGCGGATGAAAGTAGAAAATTCAAGTGTTCGAGTGCCCGATACGTAATAAATATATTTTGGAGAAAAGAGATGGCGAATAGATATTGGGCAGCATCAAGAAACAAGGAAGGAATTTGAAAAAGAAAAGACGGGCGAAGAAAATTTATGTATTTACACAATTTTAAATCGTACTAACTTAAATGATGAGGAACCTTGCTGCGACGCCATTTTGAATGAACCGATAAATGGAAGCAAACGGCCGCTGACCGATCGCCAATCGTACCACATGACCTGTTGGCGATCGGAGTTTTTAGACACGCCCCAAATCAGCTGTGTTATATTACAAAAATGAACATCTACAGCTATCTGACTTAGAATTTCCTTCTTATAGAATTCAGATTAGAACTTTTGATATTAAGTGAGCATTATAATTTTCTAATATTCAGATATTTTCACAATAGCTTATTTTATGCATAATTTAAAAAAAAAAATTACCATTTGAGGTGGAATTTCAGAATTATCTATTGAAGTCATCATCCAAGTAATAATGTCCATTAACTTTGGATAACTCCAGGTAGTCCATGGACAATGATATTTTACGGATTTTAACAGTCCTTGTACAATGACTGGTTCTGCCAAAACAGAATCATTTGTAGACGAACTGTCATCTTCTGGTGAACTGTTGACAGCATCATTCATCATGTTATGTGTGTGTGCGTGCGTGTTATGTTAATTTTGTTTGATTATTTTCAATGATTTCTTATCGTTTACAAATCATCTTCCTAAATTGGTATGGGTGATTAGTTCATCTTTTTATAGAAAATTATGGTAGCTGATAATCAAGATGATATTCTTTTCTAATTTGTAGCTCAACCTGGAATAAAATAAATAAATTTAAAAAAAAATGAAAACATCATAATGACAAATGGGGTAAAGAGAAATTGTATTTACTTAATTTATACATTCAATGGGCTGAAACGGCAAATTTGATTCCTATTTATATGTAATTTTATGTAATTTATTTATATGTAATTTATAATAATACATTGAAAACACGAGTTGCGTTGACAACATGGAATAATTAGCGATTTTACGAATACCAAAAAATTAATTTAACTATTAAATATTTAAAGTGGCTCCTGAGTAGGTAATCACAGATTGAGAATACGAAATGAAAGTAAACGATCAAATGAAAACTGCAAGTTTTAAATGATTCTCCTATGACTCTTATCACTTACTCCTAACACAGGCTCGCTCCCACGTGTGCTGCACTGCCTGCACGCAATCAAACAAGCTTGATTCTGAAAGCTTTGCAGCAGGAAGTAAAAGCCAATAGCGAACAATTTCGACCTTGAGGGTGATTTCTGGGAAATGGATTTGTCACGTGGGGTAAAGGGAATTAAAAAAAAAAACAAAAAAAACAAAAACAAATAGCGTCATTGATCATGGAGTTAAGAAAGAACATTATAGCTCCATGATCGACACTGTGATCAAAGGGAGGGAATAAAAGAGAGTGGTTGTAAAAAGATAGAGAAGGGAATAGATAACTGCTCAATTTATTTACTCATTTAGAATACCCTTATTAATAGAAGAAAAAGCAATAAAGCAGTTTTAATTTTCTAGATTTTTAAAGATAAATAAATAAAAACAGACGAGATTTCAGCCTCAAATAATTTAATTTGGGATTTCTTTTAGATAAAAATTTAATTTCCAAGAAATACCTGGATATATTGTGTTTTAATTATAAAATTTTCAGTATAGTTTGAGAAATTTGGCTGGCTGTCAAATAAGATGCATTAAAATTTTGGGAGAGTCCACAACGTAGGAGGTGTATGAATAAAAGTATTTTTAGTGTAAATTTAATAAAAGAAAACGGTACATATTTATAAAATTTCAAAAAAATATTCCACTTTTTAATTTTTCACTGAAGAAAACCAGTTTACAGTAACTATCTGCGTTTTTCCTTTAATTGTTGCCCCCCCCCCTCTGAGTGTGTCACTGGTATGCTTACTTTCAAATGCGCACTTTATTTTTAAAACTAGGGTAGGGGTGCTGGCTACGCGGGGGAGTGGATGATTCGAATGCGAAGAAGAGATTCTCCTGTTCTATAGTTTCCATACAGTAACCACATATATTTTGTTGTTGTTTTGTTTGTTAATTAACCGACTTCAAAAAAAGGAGGTTATCAATTCGATGCGTATGTATGTAATATTGTTGGAATTGCACAATATTCATATATGTTATTCTATGTGGGCTTCTAAACAAGTATGCCAAATTTCATAAGTGTGTGTATGTATGTATGTTTATCCACGTATTTCTCAGAAACTAGAAATCGAATCGCAATAATATCTTTTCAACTTAGGGATAAATCCAAGTTTCATCAAAATCGGTTCAGTCGTTTTCAAGATATGGACTGATATAGCTAGGCGATAGTGAAAGTTTCATTAAAGTCGTTTTTTTTATACTCTTTTTAATCTTGTATACACATACGTTCTCGGGTGGTTATTTTTTGTTTCGTTCGGGTTATCCAGATGGTTTATGGGTAGGTCTTTAGATATTGTATGGATATTGTTTTAGGGTTGTTAATCAATTACTTGGCGGTAAATAACGTTACATGTATATGTGCCCTGATCATCCGTGTACTCAGGCGATGTAATCAACACTTTTGCATTGGCTCTCGAAGTAACTCGAGAGAGCGCCACATACAGTTGACCATGACTGAGCACATTCTGGGGCAAGTACGACCCCATATGGTTCATTGTCTGCCCTTGCGACTTGTTGATGGTCATAGCGAACGCAAGTTGAAGTGGAAATTGGCGTCGTCGAAGTTTAAAGGACAACGTATCATCACCACTGTCACATTCAAATCGGGAAAGCAGCACTTGCTGTCCTGAACTTGATCCAGTGTACTTTTGCAAGAAGGCTGTGTGGCTGTAGAGCAAGGATTTGGAGCCGTGTCCCATTGCAAAGACCAATTCTTGTATTCATGTTGCAAATCAACATCACTGGAGTACCCACTTTTAGTCGCAGGGCATGAGGAGAGAGGCCACTGACTTTGATGAAGCCACTCATCTCGAGAGTGTGTAGGTTCCTCTGGAAGCTCAAGGGCTTGATCAGGCTCCTTGTCCATTACATCATACAGCTCCGATGTCTCAAAAACACGTTGAAGCCGGCCAGTGTCTCGCGGAAAAATGATTAGATCACGGTGAGGATTTTGCTCAGGTCGGTCAATAATCACAGCTGCGACTTCCTCGAGTGTGGGTCGATTAGTGAGTCTTTGGTTCATGTTGCGAACGTGGCTGTGAAGAATCAAAAATGCATCCTGATTGGCTGCCAATATTTCGCCTGCATGGTGGAACTGGCGTGCCAGAGGATTAAACTGCATCATCACCCGATCAATTGTGTTGAGGATATTTAGATCAAGCGTCCCATCAACCATGCTGTTTCTAGCTTCACGGCATTGTTGTTCAGTGCTGTCGTACACATATAATTGGGAAAACATAGGTCGCGCTTCTCCAGTCCTTGGCAGGAGCCCTCCGATTCGATGATAAAGTGCACCGGAAATGCGAAATGTGTACACACCTGGAAACCCCATCACTTCTTCATCCAGCCGCAGTCTTTCTGTTTCAGATGACCCCATTGATGTAAAGGCGAATACGTTGTTGTACTTGCGAATATCTTTGTGAAATTGTGGTGTGTTGAAAACAACTCTTAGTTCAACAGGTGGTGGATCGTACTCAGTCAATTGCACTTTACCACTGAGACAACACAAACCAGGAGGCTCACCGGGCCACCGTTCAGCTTGGCAGTGGTTGCAAATCGTGTGACGCAGTGGAAGATGATGGTGGTCAGGATGCGTGTAGTTGTCATGGTACCCAAGCGCAGTCTTGTAGATACCACGGCGATTGCGAACAATGCGTTGTTGTTGAATTTGTGCTTCTCGCTGCTGACGCTCTTGGCGTTGCATTTCAGGAGCAGAATTTGATGTTGCTTCATTTCGCCTACTCGTTGCTGCTCTTTCTTGTTGAGTTTGCCTTCGATTGGCGCGTTTCCTTGCTGCATCTGAAGCTCGACCCTCTGCCAGCTTACGTCCTCCTGTTTCTCGCTCTTTGTGTCGTTTGGCACGTTGTCTGGCTGTATCTGTTGCACGTGTAGCATCCCTCTTTTTGTCTGTCATTGTTGCTCGCTGTCATGCAGTTTGCTCTCGAACCCGTTGACGTCTTTCCACTCTCTGTTCCATCGTCTCTTGTCTCTGGGTTGGACCTTTGTTGGAGGCTGCAGCTTGCCCATCCCGCAATTGAATTCGTCTCACAGCTTGACGAATGGTTGCTTTGTGCCGCTTGTTATCTGCTGCAGACTCATTTGGAGGGGTTGAATTAAATGCATAGACGTAGTCAACAGTTTCACACAGTTTTTGTAAACCAATTCTTATAATGCCTTAGTTATCTGGCAAACTTTAGCCACACACAACTTATTTAAAGAATAAATCATTAGTTGGTCTGTGAGGGTTTTAATGGTTCGCCTACCTCAGCTGTTTTTCATCAACTTATTTAACCCTGGATGCCCAGGGAGGAATCCAGTAGTTTTACTTTCGATTTACAATGCGCAACGTTTTTTTTTGGTTTGGTTTTATTTTCGATTTACAATGTGCTACGCTTTTTTTTTTTTGCTTTAGTTTTACTTTCGATTTTTGGTTTGGAAGGAGCGTGACAGCAGACAGACGGACAGACGCTTTAGAGAATAAGGCCCCTTTCACACGACGCCACCAGAGTCGCGCCACCACTCTTTTTGGTGGCACATTTCTTGGTGGCATGTTCAGATTTTCCTGCCTCCAACGCAGCCACTGGAAATGAGTCACCCTCTGTTCACGTTGCTGCAAACGAATCGTTGCTATGGAAACCCCCTTTCCTCAACTCCCCAACAAGTTCGTTAAAGGAAGAGGGAGAACGGGAAGTGGGAGAACGCTATGGTGGTAGCGCGAGTTGGTGTGAAAGGCTCTACCAGGGAAGAGGGAGAACGGGAAGCGAAGTGATGCTCTTTTGTTGGAATAAAGATACACCTAGCGATCCTAACGTTCAGGTCATAAAACGTTAGTTCCTTTAACCTTAAACCCAGAGATCATTAAAGAAAATCTCTGCTTTAACCTCTAACCCAGATAAGAAGAGCACTTTTACTTTCGATATGGAAGCGACTAACTGCCTGCCTGCAATGCTGTCAGTAGAAGCACGATGGAGATATTATACATCTCCATCGTGAGTGCAAGTGAATTTGTGCTGTTTTTATATGGCATTGGTATTAACAAGGTATTGTGGAACGAAAACATGCAGAAATTCCAATCGGAAAGCAGGAAGTTAATTCAAAGAGGAAAGTGAAAATAGAATAGAGAGAACAGCCAGGGAGGAGGGAGAACAGCCTCCTTCTTCCCTGGAACAGCCACCACTCACGTTATAGAGAGGATTGACTTAACAGCCGATTAACTCATGTCCCAGACGTTGAGATCAGTGGCGCTTTTTGTATTAACACCTAAATAGCATTGAATCAGTTACGAACTTCACTTCCCGTTCTCCCTCTTCCCTGGCTCTACTGTGAGCAATGTAACGACGTGGCCGCGCCACCAAGTTGGTGGCTCGAGGAATCGCG
>JAHWFO010050927.1:8906-20785 GCA_023313115.1 Rhysida immarginata | reverse complement strand
CGCCACCAAGTTGGTGGCTC
Organism: Rhysida immarginata; assembly: GCA_023313115.1. NCBI lineage: Eukaryota > Metazoa > Arthropoda > Chilopoda > Scolopendromorpha > Scolopendridae > Rhysida > Rhysida immarginata. The sequence goes on along the minus strand of JAHWFO010050927.1, from coordinate 20,765 downwards.
GAGGAATCGCGTCTTGAGCACATCCCCCCTTCTGGCCGCGCATCCACTGGCGCCCTCACCACCACGTGTGAAAGGTTCAACTGTCAGCAGTGTAACGACCTGGCCGCACCACCATGGTGGCCTCGTGTGAAAGGGACCTAAGGGAGGAGTTTTTTTTGCCACGATTATTTTTAACGATATAAAATAAATTATTAACCGAAATCCGCATTTAAAATTTTAAAAAAACATGTTCATTTTATTTAAAAGCTCTCTTCCTATTCTTATATTCATACTAGCATAGCATTAAAAGGATTAGTATTGCTCATAAGGGGCCATCCACAAATTACGTCATCCTTTTTCCAAATAATTTTACTATGATACTAGAGAGTATATTGCTCATAAAGGGCCGTCCACAAATTACGTCATTCTTTTTCCAAATAATTTTATCCCCCCCTCCCCCTGTGTCAGCAGATGTCATATTTTTGTAAACCCTTCCCCCCTCGGTCATATGTCATCCTAACACGAAAAATGACTTTAAATTCTATTAACCAAAGTGTATTGAGGTAATAAATAAAAACAGTGCAACCATACAGGGTAAAAAAACATTCCATTTATTGAAATATTTACGTCCTTAATCCATAGTGAGGTAGCCCAAAGTTTTAAATCTTTAATTTTTTGAGGTTGCTTCAGGAACGAACAGGTCAGAAATAGCATATTCGCTAAGCCACATAAAAATCTTCAATACCAGGTTAGAAATATGAAACCGGAATTTGCCTATAAATGGCCCTAGCTGTCAATGTAGTTACCGCCATTTTCTTACTCTGACATCTGACAAAGATTTTCAACTCACAGCAATACAAGTTTCATACAACAGCATACAAGTTTGTAATAGCGTTGAACATGTCGAATTTTGTGCCTGGAAACTACGATTTGCGGACAGCATTGATTTTCTGTTACCATTTGAAGAAAACTACTGCAGAATCGCATCAAATAGTTGTCGAAAGCTTACGGTGAGCATGCTCTTGGTAAATCACAGTGCTCTGAGTGGTTTAAAAAATTCAAAAGTGAAGATTTGACGTGAGAAACGAAGAACGTTGAAGACACAAAGTGATCTATTATGGGCTGCTTAAACCTGGTGAAACCGTTAATGCTGAATGTTACCGACAACAACTGATCGATTTGAATCAAGCCTTCTGTGAAAAATGACCGGAATATCAAAAAAGCAACACAAATGATTTTGCTTCATGATAATGCACCATCACACAGAGTAAAACTTGGTCAAGGAAACGATTGAGGCGTTTAGTTGGGAAATACTTTCACATGTGGCTTATTCACCAGACTCGGGCTCCGTCCGATTACTACTTATTTGCATCAATGGGACACGCACTTGCTGAGCAGCGCTTCACTTACGAAAGTGTACGAAAATGGCTCGATGACTGGTATGCCTCAAAAGAGCAACGGTTTTATGGGATGGCAACCACAAATTGTCAGACAGATGGAAAAAATGTATAGCCAGCAATGGGCAATACTTCTGTGGTGATCCTTACTTTGACAGAAGCCACCACCAGACGGCGCTTCCATTATCTCGCAGCCGCGAGACCATAACGAGATATTCCGGGCAGACGACGGGAGATCTGCATAGACAACACACTTCTCTTCTGGACTCCACACTGCACAGACCGAGCTCTCCCTCTCTCACATCTCCATGCCATCTGTTCTCCACGCATAATAGACTTGGAGAACATTCACGTATTATTCATAGATTGTAATTATGTATTTAGTTTTTATTCAGTTAGATTAAAATCAATTACCTACATCAAAAAGCCTTTGACTCTACGATTTTATTACAACTCGGACTCTACGAGTTTATCACAATTCCTTTTGGTCTCAGAAATGCAGGTCAGACATTTCAGAGGCACATCCATGAGGTGCTGTCTGGCCTGGATTTCTGTGTACCATAGTTGGACGACATCTTAATCGCCTCTACCTCAGAAACCGAGTACATACTCCATTTACGCCAAGTTTTAGAACGCCTACAAGGTTACAGCCTAAAACTCAACGCCTCAAAATGCACCCTTGGTAAACAAGCAGTAACCTTCCTGGGATGCCTAATTACACCCGAAGGCGTCCTGAGAAAGTGCAAGCCGTACTCAATTTTCCCAAACCTGAGACTATTCAACAACTCAGATGCTTCCTTGCCATGTTCAATTTTTACAGGCGATTCCTGACCCATGCCGCTGAAAAACAAGCCATACTAAACGACTATTTAAAACAATCAACCAAGAACGACAAAGGTCCCGTTCCTTGGACCGAGGAAGCAAATAAAGCCTTCGAAACTTACAAAGAAGACCTAGCGAACGCCGCCACTTTAAATTTCTTCGCCCCCTCTCAAAAGCTTTCCCTGATGGTAGACGCATCAAATGTCGCCATTGCAGCAGCATTACACGCAGAGGGAAACAAACTTCTCGCCTTCTTCTCTGGCAAATTAAAACCGGTGGAGCTGAAGTATTCTACATACGACTGCGAACTCCTCGCAATCTACGCCGCAATCAAGCAATTTCAGCCCGAGCTTGAAGGACACATTTTCACGATATACACCGATCATAAACCTCTCACTTATTCACTTCAAAAAAAGCCAGAGTCTTGTTCCCTTCGGCAACTCCGCCACTTAGACTACATCGCGCAATTTAGCACAGACATACGGCATGTCTCCAGCCTCGACAACATGGTCGCGGACATGCTCTCCCGTGTCGTTGAATTGCACTTACCAAACCTGGACTACACCACCTTAGCCCAGGCCAAACCACCGACAGCTAGCTGAGGTCGATACTCACCGACAACAAAGCATCATTGAACCTACAACCAATGCAGCTCGCACCTGGACAGACCATTTATTGTGATGTCAGCAATGGCAAAGTACGACCATTTGTGACAACCACCCTCTGCTGCCAAGCTTTCCTCGCATTGCACAACACCTCCCACCCCGGCTGCATGCCACAAGACGCCTCATACGTGAACGTTTCGTCTGGCCCAGCATGCTCAAGGATGTGACAGAATGGACCCGGGCGTGTGTCGACTGCCAGCAAAACAAGGTGCACGGACACATCCGTACCTCAATCCAGCAGTTCCCAACTCCAGCCGGCCATTTTCAACACGTCCACATCGATCTGGTAGACCCGCTTCCGCCATCTGAGGGCTGCCACTACCTATTGACCTGCGCCAATAAGTGACATCAGTGCCCAAGCAGTGGCGCAAGCATTCACATGAACGTGGATCTCTTGTTTCGGCGTCTCCCACACAATCACCACAGACCAGGGATGCCAGTTCCAGAGCCACCTCTTCTCAAGCCTCAGAACCATGCTGGGCGTCAGCCTTATCCGCACCACTCCCTATCACCCAGCATCCAACGGACTCGTCGAACGCTTTCACCGTTCATTGAAGCAAGCACTAAGATGCCACCGCAACCAGTGGACCGAGGCCCTCCCCCTGGTCTTACTAGGAATCCGATCCTCAATCAAAGAGGATTTGAACACCATCTCAGCCGAGATGGTGTAGGGGCAAACGCTCCGCCTCCCCGGAGAATTCTTTCAAACACCCACCGCATCGTCCGCCAGCCCACCTGATTTCCTCCAGACCCTACGGTGCACAATGGAACACCTATGCCCGATAGCGATCTCCGCACACTCTCAACCGAGATGCTTCACTCACCCGGCACTGAAACACTGCTCTCTCATGTTCATGCGCAACGACACCGTCAAATCCTCCCTGGCCCCACCATACAATGGCCCCTACAAGGTGTTACAGAGACCTCCAAACTCATCACAATAGATATCAACGGACATAAATCAACCATCATCGTCTACCACACTAAGCCTGCCTTCCTGTTAGCAAACCCAGATGACAACACCACCACACCCAACAACTGCAACGCCATCACCGCAAACACCCACCTCGTTCACCAGTCACCACATGGTCAAGCAGACAAGTCCGGTTCAACCCGAAATACTTGTAACTGTTCGTACCACCCGGTACTCGGGAGGGGAGTACTGTGGCGATCCTCTACTTCGACAGAAGCCGCCACCAGACGGCGCTTCCACTATCTCACAGCCACGAGACCACAACGAGATATTCCGGGCAGACGACAGACAACACACTTCTCTGCTGGACTCCACACTACACAGACTGAGCTCTCCCTGTCTCACGTCTCCACGCCATCTACACATGATGCCACGTGACAACGCATAATAGACTTGGTGAACATTCACGTATTATTCTTAGATTGTAATTATGTATTTAGTTTTATTCATTTAGATTAAAATCAATTGCCTACATCAAAAAGCCTTCTGATTATTCAAACAATGAAATGTGGTGGTCACGTGTCGTGTTCCGCCCCGCACTTCGAATAAAATATTTTTTATCATTTTCATACAATAAATGTGCATTTTCTATACAAAAATCGCGGTTTTGTATTTTCATACCTGGAAGATGAGTGCAAGTGTATCTTTCCTGGTTTGGAGGTAATATTATCTGCAACTGCAAGTGTTGTACTAGGAGCATTCAAATTAGAGGCTTGCCATGAAGAATATTGTTTGGCACTGGGTTAAGAGTTAAGAGTTTTGTTTCTGATCTTATGTTTTAATTCATATACGTTTGTATTTATCCCAAAGTGGGTACAATTATATAAATATAAGGGGTAGATATATGCCATTAAACCCATCCATATTTGCATATGTAATCACTTGCTATTGGTTTGTTAACGTGGCTTATTATTGATTGATTAACAATTTGTTATTTAAGGGGATTAGTTAATCAGTTTGCTTATTATGTGTTTATAACATTCTCTTATATATGTGTTCAAAAATTTCTCCATTTACTTAGTTGTTAGAAATTCACTCTCCACTCGTGTCAATTTCTCCCAGCATTGACTGGGGATGAAAGAGTGCCCATATGAGCGCAATTAGCATTAAATATTAATAAGCATGGGATTATAAATTGCTCACATCTTAAATCTTGTAACTTTTAACTAAAGATGGTTAAAACCCGAATCTCGTATTAAAAAAATCAAGTTTGTTGCAAATTTGAACCTGATATCACTGTTCTCAATTCATTAATGGAAAAATTCAATCTATGTAAAACCACAGATGAAAGATAGTGTTGTGTGGAGATAAGACGGTTTTTTGTAATTCTAAAAGATTTTAAAAGAGTTTAGTGACCAAAAATGCCTTCCAGTGCTGCAATAGGGCGTTCTAATCGCTCTGAAGATGGTTTTATAATGAAACGTTTTCCTCGCGATCCAGAAAGAAGATGAAAAGAGTCAGGTGGAAACCTTTGGATAACAGTTGGTTTTGTAAGGTTAGTAAAAATCAAATGTTTCGATATATCGTATTTATTCTACGATAATCGCCTAAAACATCTAAATTTGTGGGATCATATTATACAAGAGGATAAATTAGCACTGCAACGACTGGCGGCAGGGGTGGGGAGGGCGGGGTCAAACGAACTTCGGGCTGACGGAGTTCAAACGAAATTAGCGTTATAATATAGAGTATATACAATGTTCAGTTCATTATACAGTATATTAATTCACTTTTCGTTTTAATTTCCCCTCGTTTAAAGCTAAAACGAAAATTTTTCAAAAAGATGGCAACTCAAAACTGCTGAAATCTGACAAAATTGCATTTTGTCCTGGTGGTTCTTTTCCGATCATAGGGAGGAAGAAGTTAAGTATTGTTGCGAGCACATATGCGACGATGCCAATAGAAACATAGCCCGGGGGGGGGATGTCACGTGGATATCGTCGACGGCCGACAAGGACGTCGGGGAGAAACGACGTAGGTGACGACGATGACGTCGAGCGAGCCGCTCCGAAACACGTGAGCGTGAAGGAAAGACAGAAAAGCTATCGTCGGCGACCGAGAAGGTCGTGTACTCCTGTTCAGCGCGATAAGGCGCAGATTCAATGCCCTCGTAAAAGGCTCCATAGCGACTTTAATGCCAGAAAGGAGTTTTCGCCGAACTGCGGTTTGCAGGCGACGACGACAAGATCTTTGCAGAGCTACGGACGCGACGACGGAGGAACGGGGAACGCAGCCGGCGAGCAAAACGAATTCGACGTTGAAGAACCGGAGTTTCCGAGGCAGGAAGGTGGTCCAGAATTAATCTTTTCCACCGAATGGGAGAGCCGCCTGAGAACGATTATCGAGCGGGCCATCATTTTCGTCGCGGGAGAAATTACAAATAGTAACGGAGAAGGAAAGACCGACGCACTTCCCTCTACCCCGCCGACGACGAAAGTAGCTGATGGACAGTCCCCGTCAAGAGAAAGAGAAACAGCGGTTACCCGTCAAGTTGCTCAACGAAACGGTAAGAGCCTTATATTATGTGACATTTGTCGGAGTCTACATAGTAGCTTCAGCAGAACACTGACGTTACTGTATGTAGCCGGGCATTTCCGCCGCCAAGAAATTTTTCAAAGTTTATTTCAGCCGGATTTGGTTGAACTCGGCGAAGGGGAAGACGCAGTAGGAATTTATCCTTTCTCTTTGAGTGCGTACTGTATTCATGGAACGGGAGGATTTATCCCTGCGCATATGATGAGATTTTTCTTAGCAGGAGAAATTTAAGTGCCGAGAACTGTGTCTTCTTTGAGTGTGCGATTGGGTCTTATTCACGTACGCGGAAGTGTTTGTCAGAGTGACTTATTTTACTATCTTAGCCAAAAGCAAAGCAGCAAGTGCCATGCTCTTTCTCTGTATTTTATCTCATATGGCTATATATGGTTAATTGGTCTTCTCAATATATTTTAGTGCTTCCAGAGTAACGTCATTCCGACCAAGATAAGAGTGTTTTACAATAATTCAACTAGTATTGCGTCATTAAGGTCTAAGAGACCAAGTGTTGTGCTATGTGATTATTTGGTCGTATTAATCTACTTTAGTGCCTATAGAATAAAGTTACTCCGACCAAGATAAGAGTGTTTTGCAATAATTCAACTATTATTGCGTCATAAGGTCTAAGAGACCAGGTGTTGTGCTACGTGTGTATTTGGTCGTATCAATCTATTTTAGTGATTTCAGAAATAAAGCCATTCCGACTAAGTTAAGAGTGGTTTCCAATAATTCAGTTATTATTGCGACATTAAGGTTAAAGGAACCAAGTGTCGTTCTATGTAGTGTTGAATCTAAAGTGCTTAATTCGAGAGTTGAGCTGATGTAGCTTAACTATTCCTGTGAAGCTTGAATATTTCGTTGAAAGGTGAAAGTGCATTCTTTTCTTCAAAAGAAAGTGTATCTTACGAATCAAGTGTTGTGAGTGCAAGATTCAAATAGCACAAGGTGTGCGATAAATAGCAGTGTTTGTGTTTTGTGTCTGGTTGTACCTCATGAATTGGTGGTGCAGTGATAGTGAATATATTATTGTTTGTTTTACGGATCAGAATCTCCAGGCAGGCTGTTCGGGAGGTGTCATCTAAGATAACCGATATCATTTGGAGAGTGTATGCGTCTCGTCTTATTTATTCTCTACCAGCGCAGTTATCTACAATGTTAAGAGTTACTCGACGAGGATTTTTATCCGAGGCTGGAATTCATCATGTGTTCATCGGCAGCAATTAGAAGAGATTTTGCTTCGGCCGAACTAATGCTGTACGGATCCAGGAGTTAGATTCGGAGTTTCTTTTATTTTTCTTCAAAGATAAATATTTCTCGTTGCAGAGGCGTCCAGGGGTTACGTCATACGTTTGCTTTTCATGGGAACTATCGAAACGTTGTTTCAACGGAATTTTGGAACTTTATAGTTTTCCTTCATTCTTCACTCTAAGTTTTTTAAATCTTCCACTGTGCGAAATCGAAGTGACTTTCGTCATTACCGTTCTTTTTTTTTTTTTTGCTTTTCAATTTAAAAATGCCATGAATAAAGAATTTTATTTTAATTATACGTTCCCGCTTTTCTTGTCTCACTCTGCGAAATCCACGTGACAGGGGATCTTCTTTTGAGATAAACTTCTATCTATCTATCTATCTATCTATCTATCTATCTATCTATCTATCTATATATATAAAGAAGGATGTTTGTGGGTCTGTTTATCTGTACGTTTTTTATACAAATCTACAGTTTTATTCCGATCTTGATGAAATTTCGCATACATGACCTTCAAAGCATGAGGAAGGTCACTGTCTACCTCAGATTTCGGAAAAATAATAATTATCGATATAAAATCGATATTCATGGTTATGGCAGGGCATATTAATGAGAAATATCTCATGACCAACAATGCAAGGCAAAGTTTGTGCAACAATAGGTATCAACAATGGTATCAACACGCAATGCACCAACTCAAGGCAGGGATCAACAATCAATATCTCATGACTAACAATGAAAGGAAAAGTTTGTGCAAGTGTAATTATCCCGGGCAACGCCGGGTACCTCTTCTAGAATATATATAAAGAAGGATGTTTGTTTGTTTGTTTGTTTGTGGGTTAGTGAGTTTGTTTGATTGTTTCTTATGCAAATCTACATTTTTATTCCGATCTTGATGAAATTTTGCATACTTGACCTTCAAACCATGAGGAAGGTCACTATCTACCTCAGATTTCGGAAAAATAATAATTATCGATATAAAATCGATATTCATGGTTATGGCAAGGCATATTAATTAGAAATATCTCATGACCAACAATGCAAGGCAAAGTTTGTTCCCATCAACAATGCAATAGGCCCGTCGTGTTCGCATCAACAATGGTCTCAATGCGCAATTCACCAATAACAATGAGCACAAAATTATTCAAAGAATTATAACAATGAACGTAAAATGATGATGCAATGACAGAACATTCGTTTCCAAGAATTAGTAATAATGAACAGGAAATGGATATAATAGACGATATAGATAGGGCAGTCTCTCTTGATGAGGCAAAGGAGGTACACGTGTCTTCCTTCAGCTCCCTAACAAGCGTTCAGACGATTGGGAAAAGTGTGTGTGTGTTTCTTTGTGTATGTGTGTGTGTGTTTACCTACAAGCATAATTATCCCGGGCAACGCCAGGTCCTCTGCTAGTCTTTCTATATACAGGGTGTTTTTGAATTGAGTACAGATTTTTTGGGAGATGATAGAAGAGGTCCTTAGAAGTATTTTTTGTCATATGAACATGGGGTCCCTGCAGCTCCGTTTACTTACAATACTGCATTGAACAATCAAATGACACCGGGATGCAGTGTGCGTTGGTAGGCCTAGATTATTTTATTTATAACAATTAACACAAGCAATCTACTGTATGACTTTTACAGTAATTGTTCGAAATGACCGCCATTTGCTTCATAGCACAATTCGCAACGCCTTATGATGGATTGATGTACGCGTGGAAACAGTTGATTAGCACGGTCGCTGATGTCACCTGCTGCCGCGACAACACGAGCCGCCAATTCTTCTTCGGTATCTACGGGTTCGGAGTACACCATTGATTTTATGCTTCCCCATAAAAAAATCCATCGGTGTGAGATCTGGCGATCTCGGTGGCCAAGCAACTGGTCCGCCACGACCAATCCAACGGCCAGGATATGTCTCATTTAGGTAATCTCTAACTGCTCTTGTGTAATGCGAAGGTGGGCCATCCTGTTGAAACCACATCAAATGTCTGGTCATTAGTGGAACATCTTCAAGAAGACCAGGGAGCTCCTCCTTCAGGAAACAAAGGTATGTTTGCCCGTTAAGACGGCATGGTAGGAGATATGGCCCAATCAGGACATTGTGAATCATACCAGCCCAAATATTCAACGAAAAACGATGCTGAAAACTGTTAACATGTGTTGCACATGGGTTGACATGAGACCACAGATGACTATTGTAGCTATTGAACATTCCCTCTCGCGTAAACGTTGCCTCATCTGTCCACAAAACCATGTAAGGAAAGTCTGGAATCCTATTCTGTTGCTGCATAAACCATACCGCGAAAGCACGCAAGGGACCATGATCATTGGGACATAATTCCTGCACCTTTCGAAGCTTGAACGAATGTTGCAGGTTGTCATGTAAAATGTTCCATACAGTGGTAAGACTAGTATTCAGAGCAGCTCCGACCGCACGAGTACTTGTCGATGGATTTCAGTTAAACCTTTCCAAAACATCATCCTGTGGAGCAGTGGCGGCTCGTCCATAGGCACTGCGGCACTGCAGCACCCCCAGTTTCACTTTCGATATCGATAACATTCAATTTAATGTCTTTTTTTTTCTTTAATATTATTCTTATACATGTATATTACATGATCCTTAAGCTTAACGTCAGCAGCCATTCCCTAGTTCGTGAAAAAAATACAATTTTCTGACGCAGCACCCCCAGAAATTTAAGTTACGAGCCGCCACTGCTGTGGAGCGTAACCACCGACGACGTCCACGCTGATGATTATCATGAGCGAATGCGCCTGTTTCTCTACTGCACCAAATGTTCGTGAATTGGGAAGAATTCTATTGGGATAACGTTCAGCATACAAATGCCTTGCACCACCCATGGTACCAGCAGCACCGAGACACAGATGCATGTCTGCATAATCATTTCATGTAAAACGATTCATATTGTTTGTTTAACTTTACACATGTAAAAAGTACATCAAGTGAACTTTTTAAAACAAATCTTTACCTACTGCTTTCCCAGAATGCGATTAGTTCATTTACATATGGACTAATCGTATTTTACAAAGGGGTTGGATACCATGGAATCTCCTTGACGAAGTTTGTCCTAAGAATTTTCAACAAACAAGCATGTGCACCTTGAAATTTCTTTGCAAACAATTACTTTAAAAGTTATTACAGTAGATTGCTTATGTTAATTGTTAAAAATAAAATAATCTAGGCCTACCAACGCACATGGTGTCCCGGTGTCATTTGATTGTTCAATGCAGTATTGTAAGTAAACGGAGCTGCGGGGACCACATGTTCATATGACAAAAAATACTTCTAAAGACCTCTTCTATCATCTCCCAAAAAATCTGTACTCAATTCAAAAACACCCTGTATATAAAGAAGGATGTTTATGGGTGGGTTTGTTTGTGGGTTTGTTTGTTTGTTTCTTATACAAATCTACAGTTTTATTCCAATCTTGATGAAATTTTGCATACTTGACCTTCAAAGCATGAGGAAGGTCACTGTCTACCTCAGATTTCGGAAAAATAATAAAGATCGATAAAGATCGATATTCATGGTTATGACAGGGCATATTAATGAGAAATATATCATGACCAACAATGCAAGGCAAAGTTTGTACAACAATAGGTATCAACAATGGTATCAGCACGCAATTCACAAACACACTGCATGGACCAACAATATATATCTCATGACCAACAATGCAAGGAAACGTTTGCGTAACAATAGGCCAATCGTGTTCGCATCAACAATGATATTAACGCGCAATTCACCAATAACAATGAGCGCAAAATGATGATGCAATGTTAAAGCAATCTTTACAAGAATTATAACAATGAACATAAAATGATGATGCAATATGGATAAGTTTCAATTTGTAACAATGCATAGAATTCTTAGAAAAGAGAGTTCTTAGTACTTAACAATTTCTTGAAAATCTTTAAAAATGATCAGTAACTGGAGATAATGGAGAGTTAGCAGACTATTGAGAAAAAGTGGAAAGACGACGAAGGAAGCACTCCTTTAGCTCCGTGCTGTATTGAGCAAATGGGAAGCAAGTAAATAGAAGAATGGGCGACCACTAGACTACACAAAGTGATGAATGGCCAAGTTTTTCTTCAAGACATCGAGAGAAGAAAGGGAATTGCAACAACATCAAGTTGTGATAATTAAATAGATGTATATTTAAATATTTGATTATAATAAAAGACAAGGGTCAACAGTGGCTTAAATAAACAATAAAGC
>JAHWFO010050926.1:115907-146321 GCA_023313115.1 Rhysida immarginata | reverse complement strand
CAGTTAGGGAAAGAATACATAGGCCATCACTCTTAGTGAGTGGGTTGGCCAGTAATATCACTTGAAATGATAATCACAAACGCCTACACCACTAAAATTTTCCGTGTTCCAGGTAGAGCCTATTTGTGAAAGTGTAGATAGAGAAGATTGATAAAAAACAGTTTTATTTCTTATTTTGTTATTACAAAAAGTGGGAAAGTAACAAGATAACATAGCATCTACTTGATTATGAATTTATACATAGCATTGCATCTACTTAGTTACAAATATGAGTTTATGCATTTATATTTCTGAATTTGAGTACTGCCAGCTTATTCCCTGGTTTCTGTTTCTTTAAAGTGTAGATAGAATTTATTTTAAATTGCCATGAATGGAAGTTAGCACTATTATCTTATCTCTATTTCAGTATCTTCTATTCACTTCCCTTATAAAATTTTTAGTTTCCTTCTGTTAAGTGTGCTTTCTTAAATATGCATTTATTATGGTTAATTTAAGAATTATTTTTTTTTAAATTGCTTGCTTATTATTACTATCTCTCGTTTTCTCTTCTTTCAATTTGATTCCTTAAACTTCTGAAAATGTTATTTGAATTAACTTGTCAACTTTAATTTTCTTTTATTTTATTTTATTTTTTTTAATATTGAATTTTTAAATATGGTATTCTTATTTATTTTTATTAATATTTTTAAGAAATAAAGTTATTTTCGTTTAGTGTTTTTGTTTTTATCTTCTTCTTCCATACTAATTATCATACTTAAAGTGGTGTTTCTAAATAGGGGTATCAAGCAATTATGATCTGAGGCATTTCAAGTTCACTCCCTTGTCCTAGTTTTATGACTAGAAACCCCACCTGTTAGCTTAGTGGTGCTTGGTTGACTCCATGAATGAGTCATCTCTATTCCTGTGTAGTAGACAAGAGAAAATCTTAACATTTACAATGCATTCTCCTGTTTTTTGTCATTGGAAAATGAGATGACAGGATTTACCTCGGAGTGAATGGAAAAGGAGTCTTTTTTGCAGATTATATCATCTGCTGACAACGACGATGTCCAATAAATCATCATTGTTGGAATAATTTTTGCTCGTTTATTGGGAACAGTCGTCGTAATATATGTGTCAAATTATGTAAGTCATTAGCCTTATGTTTGCTAGATTATTTTTTTTTTTTTAATGATAATTAGGGTTTTTTGTTGGTTTTTGTTTTTTTTCTTTTTTGACTTTGTAATTTGTTAATCTCTTAATGTGTTTTTATATGTAGTAGAATAACATGCTGTTGTTCATAAACAATATTCTGTGAAGTAGAGAGGGGTGGGATTGAAAACATGTTAGCAATATTTTTGAGAGGAAGAGAAGGTGTTGAAGAAAAACATGAAAGAAAAAAAAAAATTTTAAATTTTATTTTTTTTTTTTTTTTTTTTTTTTTTTAATAAAGATTTATTGGTTTATTTTTATTTGCTTTATTGCACCAAATACTTTTTTTCCGATTTTTAACTTGACAAGAGATTTTGAAATTGGTGATAACGCATGATAAAACTGATTTTTTAATTTTTCTGCAAGTTATTGAAAGTAATAAAACGTGAAAGAATTGTTTATTTATAAGCATAGAATGATAAGAGAATAACATTTATTCCGCAAATTATATGTATACACAGAGTTCCATACTTGCATTTATGAAAGATGAATACAATGGGTGTTCTGTTTGGATACTGCAATTCGCTTTTTTGTCTTTTCTCCGCTGTTCTGCAGTTGCTTTCAGTCTCTTTTTTTAAAAAAAAATAAAGCGAGAGAACAATTGTCTTTTGAAAACCTCTATTACAGAAGAAGTTGATGCATTCCATTTAAAACTTATTGCCTTAGGAAGAAATCTACTTTCAAATCCAAGAGCATGCTGGGAACTGTTGACATCAACAAATTCCTTTACCTTGCTTATTACTTCATAATCTCATCAAGTTTAAATCGCATTTGTCCGAGAATCTTGTAAAAAAATTATAAAATAAATATATCGTATCTGAGCTAGTCTGTTGTCATGCTTGTTTCAGTGTTGTTACCTTGATCAGATTTTGAATTAAAAGAAGGTTGATAGAGTTGGCAACTGCTTTGTAAGTTTATGACCGACCTCTTCCTTTGAAAATCTGTTTTTTTTTTTTATTATTATTTTATTAAAGCGTTAGAATTCTGATTTAATATGGCATTATGAAAAATGATTATTTTTTATTTTGATGTAACACTGTTTTTCTTTTTATTTAAAACGGATTGGGCTTAATTTTAACATTCGTGCTACACATAACTTCAGAACGTTGAACCTGAAATCAACATTAAAAATTGGAGCTATTATCGAAGATTAAAAGTTATCTCTGTATTGGTGTGGTTTTTAAAGAGCAAAAAGTGCCATATTTATCTAGTTTTCTGTTAATCCGTGATAATGAATTGAGATTTCTTGAAAGCAAATTTCTTCAAAAACCTGAAAAAGGAGGGGGGTACCTTTTTTTTGGAAAATAAGAAGTTTCCTTGTCTTTTTCCTATTGTTATTTTTTTTTTTTATTTATTCCATAGTCTTGTTTACATTCATTATTATTAATTTCTTTGATCTCTTGTCCAAAATATTAATGTATTTTTGTTTTAATATTGCTTTTATCTGATTTGTGATTCAAGGGATGAAGAAAATAATAGAGTAGATGATTCTAATGGCCTTACAGCTGTTGCCACTGCTAACATTTCCACCTTCCATCAGGAAAGCATGAGTGAGGGGAGCCCCGTGAGCTCAACATCACTCCTTTCGTCACTTTCTACCTCTGAAGAAAACCCGTCACAGGAAGATCTTCAGCTTCTTGCTCGACTGGAAGAGTTAAACAGGTATTTAGTGTGCAATATGCTAAGGCAGAGTAGACATTCACTTTCTACCTCTTGTCAGTGAATTTTTGCTAAATATATCATATGATTTAATGGGGAAGTGAAGGAATAAGATATGAATTTTAAAGGTCAGGTGATATGAAGTCTTCCACTTACTGATTTTATGATGTCATTAGGATCCAGGATGCCTTAATATATTTTTATTCAATACAGTAAAATCTCTTTACAACGCACTTCAAGGGAACTGGAATTTTATACGTTATTCTGAAACGAGGGGAGGGGGGAAGCTTGTGAACGATGCATTTACATTGTACAATATGTGCACAGGAAAACCTGAGAATACTTGAAGTGTAGAACTTTATTTTATTCAATACAAATATAGAATACATGTAGTATTACAGTTGATTAACTTTAAAAAAAAAATCTGTACAGACCGTCTTCTTTCTTTCCATAACTTGCCTTCCCAAAAAATGCTCCATATCTGACATGGTAAAGTGAAATGAGTCTGGTGCACCGATATGCTGCGCCAAATAATTTCATAAATTTTTTATAGCCTCCATTGCTACAAAAGTTGAGACAGGCGTTACCTGCGGTTTTAAACTGCCATTTTCATCTTCATCTTCCTGGTCACTTTCAATTTCATTTTCTTTTTGTCCGATGTTCAGAATCTCTGAATCCGTGGACTCAGCAGAGGTGTAACCCTTTTGTCACACGAAACAATCTTCGAAGGTTCTGTGAATTGTTGAAATGATGCTCCGACTTAAATAACGCAGTGTTTACAATGTGTGAAACATGTTAACAATTAATACACGAACACTGTGAGAAGAAATGTGCATGTACTTAAAACTGAAATTAAAGTAAACACATGGTGGTATGATCTTAAGTCACGATGATGGGCAATCGTACATCAAGTGAAGCCTTGCCGTACGGTATGGGTTCAGACTGAGTTGCAGGCAGAGATTTCCGGGTTTACATATACTGCGCTGACCGACCAACCAATGAAATGTGAACTTGGCTTCAGTAGCCCATTGGCTTAAGTGATGACGTATACCGGTAGTTTCATTTGATGCATTGCCATTTGCCACTTTTGCAAGACATTCGAACGATGTACATTGTAATGAAGGGATAATTTAATTGTGGGAACTTAAAATTAGTTCTTTATTCTGAAATGTACGTTATTTTGAAGTATGTTAAACTGAAACTTTTTAGCATTAAAATACAGAGATTTCGGCTGGGCATTTTAAATTTGTACATTTTTTTGAAATGTACTTTGTAACGGGATTTTACTGTACTCCGTTTCCTTAAATTAGCAGTTAATTATGAAAGAAAATTTGTTCTCTTTTATGCAGTTTCTGAAGATCGTCAAACTTCTTATGCCGTTTATACACTGACTGCTTCATTGAAAGTGGACATTTTTGATTTTAGATGTTTTGTTGAATATCTAGAAGAATGCTTCACACGAATTATCCTGTAACTTTAGGGGTGTAAAGAGCATGTTACACCTCATATATTTCAGCGAAGGTTTGTCCAACAAATTCAACAAGAAAAATAATGTTTGGGAGCACCTGTAAAAAATAATGCTTGGAATGTGTTGTAGCTGTAGAATATGATTATGAGGCTTCTTTTACTTATCTTTATTCATTTGTATGAGAATAGCACGTATATTCATGGAGATATAAAGGTTTCTTTAAAAAAAAATGGAAATTTTTTCGTAAGTTTTTTTGTTTATAACATGCAGGATTTTCAACCCAATGCAATGCCATTTTCAGAAAAGTTGCCAAACTACAGTAGAGACAAACTCTGCAATCGGACTAGAAAAATATTAAATGTTTGATGAAATATGAGCATTTTTACTAAATAATGTTTAATTGCGCATGCACAAACATTATCAGAATGTCTTTTGCACAATTTATTAGCCAAATGTATAGAGCTACTCTTATAACTAATATTATTTACTTATGACATTAGCAGCCGTTTGCCACAACGTCAGTTAAAACTAACTCTTCGTTAAAGTCCCGTTTAAATTTTTTTGCGTTGCACCATGAGAGATTAGGGCTTACCAGACGTTAAGTGGCAGTTTAACTTAAACGCTGGATGACGACGGTTTAGCTTCATGATTAGCGAAGCAAAATGGCATTCCAAAACCGAAATATATTTTAAACTAATTGGATAAACTAATTATCAGACAGATAAATGGATAAGCTACTTGGATAAGTTAATTGGAAAGCCATTTGAATAGCAATTTGGATAAGCTAATTATCAAACGGGTATTTGGATAAGCTGTTTGGATAGCTAATGGGATAAGCGAATAAGCTAATTGGCTAAGCTATTTGGATAAGCTAATTATCAAACGGCTATTTGGATAAGCTCCTGGATAAGCTAATTGGCTAAGCTATTTGGCTAAATTATTTGGATAAGCTATTTGGCTAAGTTATTTGGATAAGCTATTTGGCTAAGTTATTTGGATAAGCTAATTGGCTAAGCTATTTGGATATGCTAATTTTCAAACAGCTAAACTGATAAGTTAATATTATCAAACAGCTAATTGGAAAAGTTAAATGGATATGTTAATTGGATAACCAGTTGGATAAGCTAATTTTCAAACAGTGATTTGGATAAACTAATTGTCAAATAGCTTGTTGGATAAACTAATTATCAAGCAGCTAATGTGATCCTCTATTTGGATAATCTAGTTATAAAACAGCTAATTGAAAACAATCAGCCATGTTGACCGGAAATTTAATTGGAGCACGACGAACCAATTATAACCCTCGTTACTCATATTCCATCCAGTTAGCTAACTGAGACTTAACTAGGCTTGGTGCGACATTTCCCGTTTAAAGGACTTAACCGATCGTTAACTGACCGACAGCTAGGGTCGTTTTAACTGATGTTGTTGCAGCCGGCCGTAGAAAAGATAGTCCCAGCCTGCAAACTGGGTACTGCTGTAACTATTGAGAAGATTGAATGAGAAATTCTCACTGAACTAATCATCGTTTTCCTGACTGAGGTGGTTGGCCTAACCGGTTAGGCACATAAGCACTAACTGCTATTTTCGACTGTATGACGATTACATTTCAGTTGGCTAACCAGGATTTATGACAAACCAATCGATAACTTTTCTTACCAATTAGGCTTTTTGACCTCACTTATACAGGGTGTTTTTAAATGGAAGGACAGTAAGTACCTAGCAGAATCCTTTGCATGATAACAAACTTAGTTGTTAATGCAAATTGCTGAAAAATCAAGTATTAAGAGTCTAAATATCACTGAAGTTTGCTGAAAACTGGCAAAAACTTCATTTAATCTCAACAAATGGTGCAGTTCATTATTTTGATAAGTGGAATAGACTGAAATTCTCTTTGATCAGGACATTGTTTTAAATCATTATGTATCTTTTAAAACACAATGCACAAACTACACATATTCAAAACAGGTTACCCTTATCGACATGCAAATTGGCATACTAAACAAACAATTCAAGATGCATGTCAGCATACTCTTCATTTGTGTACATGTGATCACAGTCAAACTTTCCAAGCACATCTAAAGGACATGAAACCTAATACATAAAAGTTTCAACGATTGAAAACATACAGCTCTACAGCAGTAATGTGCTTTTGTTTGGACTAAATCTGCTTCATCATTGTGACATTGTACAGTACTGCTTATTAACAAAGCACTACATTGTTTTTTTAAAATTCCTCGTACCTTTGAATTTAATGAACTGCTGGTGCGGAAAGTTCATAAATGACGTAACGATGCAATTTTTTTTACCCCCCCTCCCCCAAGTTTTGAGTTTTCAATAAGGAACTTTTAACTTCAATTGATGCATGGAATCACGCTATAACTTGTTCTTTCATTTAGAAAACCCTGTATATCGTATAATGTACTCTAATTTACCAGCATATTAAATATTATACGCTAGTTTACTTTGAACTTTATTAGGTCAAAGTTCGTACGAAGTTCCCCCCCGCTCTCCCCCGAGTTAGCTTTTGGTGATGGAAAAGCGGATGTGAAATTCAGAAAAAAAGCAAATTAATGTACTGTATATTGTATATGCTCTAAAAATGTGCTGTAATGAACCAATTTATTATACGCTAATTTCATTTGAAGTTTGTTTGAAGATGCTCCCCCCCTCCCCTCATTCTTATACAGGGTACCCCCTCAATCACAAACTTCGCAAGCGTACTCCCCATGGCCAAATAAGAAACAAATGTCCTATCAACGAGGGTCTGAAACTCGACTGTTAACGAGAAAAATGGCGTCCAAATGCAAATGGGGTGCCCCTGTGAGGTTTGTTTTACAGATATTGTTCCAAATGACGTCCATGTGCTTCAACACAGGCGTGCAGACGTCTCTGAAACAAACTGCAAACATGTTCTACACCCCTGTGCCGTTGCTAATGGCATAAAATTCGGCGACAATGCGGTCCCATAGCTCATTCACATCCTGGACGGATGTTGCATATATGTTATCCTTAACATGCTCCCACAGATAGAAATGAAGACAATTGAGGTCGGGAGAACGAGGAGGCCATGCCATGGCCTTGCACGTCCAATCCATCTTGCGAGAAAGTAATCATTCAGAAACCTCACAGGGGCATCCACATTTGGACGCCATTTTTCTCGTTAACTGTCGAGTTCAGACCCATGTATTTGGTCGTGGGGATACGCATGCGAAATTTGTGACAGGGTTCCAGATTTACCCTGTATAATGCACTCCCCCCCCTCCAATTTAGATGCTTTTAGTTTTAGGTCAAAATTTTTTTGCATTGTAGTGGAATAAATAAATATGGAAGATTTTTGGTATTTACATAAAAGATCAGGCCAAAGCATAAATTAAAATGAAAGGCTTTGCTATACATTGCTATAATTGGATGTTTTGGATTTCTGAATTGAAAATTGGTTATTAGAGTGTGATCCAAACCAATTTTATTTATATTTATTTGAATTTAGTAATTAATATCTGTAGATTAATGGATGGTGTTACAGTACAACATTATAGGAATGTTTATGCAGTCACCTAGTGTCAGCGTTTATTCCTTCCTTTATCAGGATATACATGTATTCAAAATGGCACACAACCTTTTGTGCATTTGATAGTAGCACAAAAGACTACTTGCCATTTTTCTCTATGTCGGGATGAAGACAAGAATAAATGTCAAAACTAAGTTGACTCCATGATTGCTTCCGTAATGCTGTACTCTAATATCGCCATTAAACTAATTTAAAAAATACAGTACTAAGACAAACAAATTGATAGAAATAATATCTTAAAGGTAAACTCCACGGAAAAAATTGACTTTATTTTTCTTGGATCATAACATTAATCCAGGTTAATAGAGTATATATCATTCAAAATTTTTTTTTTTTTTTTTTCCTAATATTTTATTAAGAAAAATGCCACGGAAAATGAAAAATTGGCGTGGGATCTTCCATCCCTTCTCCAGAGAACATGGCAGAACAAGGCCTCATTTCCTGCCGCGAGAACTTCGGGGATTTTCATCACTGAGATTCTAGAATCCTTCATAGAACCCTTCTACGTATCGTAAGATTTTGCTAACCTGTTTTATGTCGGTATGCCTTCAATTTGTTCTCTGTTTGGATGTGTAAATAGACAGTCGGATAGAAATTTCACGTTTCATAGATTTCCACAATCAGAATCAATTAAAAAAACAGTCGATTAGTTTTTGACAGCGAGGGAACTGGTATCCAACTCCAAATGACATTGTGTGCTCATTTTGAAGCGTCTTGCTTTGTCTACGAATCCGCCGTTTTAAGTTCAGTATCAATTCAAACAAGAAATTCGCTGAAACTAGATCACGTATAAGGTGGAACTAGATGCTCTTCTAGGGGTGTGGCGTTCTTCAAGAACAACGACCGCAACAGCATGTGCTAAACACTGAAGGAATAATGAGGTAGGCCTATCTGCTATGTAGGGCACACGCCGCCCTAATGTGCACACGCCGACGTGGCAAGCAGAAGATCCCGTTTCACGATTTAATGCATAGGACTGCATATTGCAGAAGTTGCAGTAGCATTTAATTCTGCTAACGGCTCTTGTATAACGCTGTCACTGTTATCAAAACCGCAGTCGTCACTATCGATCTTGTTTCATATTCATAATCCATTGCGATGCCCAACTGACAATTAACCGATAGCGTCCAATGTGTGACGTCAAGAATTCGAAACTCTTGCGCACTTCTCGGCAACTTGTGATTGTAATAGTTGCCGAAACGTAGCGCCAGTGTCGATCACAGGAGGAGGGTAAAAATGAAATTTTTTTATTTATTTTATCAATTTTGAGTTTGAATTGAAAATTTTTATACATGCTACGTTGTTATTGAGACCTTCCTCTTTCATTTTAAACAAAGTTGATTTGGGTGTGGAGTTTACCTTTAAGTTATGCAAATGTCTCCGGCATGATCCAGAAAGAAATGTCAGGTTTGTTATTTTATTAAGTATTTTATTGTGATTTCATATGTCTGCTAGGCATATAAAATTGCTATAAACTTAATCCAAGTTAATACAAATGATTCAAAATGAATACTCACCCAAAGTGGAGAAAGTCTTATGGAGACAAATGTGGAACAAAAAAATACTAGTGAAGAATAAGAGTCACAGTAGAAACACAGGAAAATACACAAGAACAGATGACGTACATAAAGTAGGAGAAAATCTGGTGATGAGGGTCCGTCCGATGATAAGCACAGTTGAAAAAAGGAGTATTCATTTTTAATCAATTGTATTTACTACAACTCCTACATTTATATAATTAATCCAAGTTAATTTCAAAGTTTTTCTTATAGATTTAAATTGTGCTGTTTTTTTATTTTTATTTTTTTTCATTCCCAACAGACATTGTAACCTTTTTATTTATTTATTTGTATTGCAGGCAGTTAGAAGCTGACTCTAAGTCATTAAATTCTCTTTCTGGTGCTTCCACTCATTCTCGGAAAAGTTCCGATACGAGCCAGATTTCGGTCAATTCTGTAAATAGTCAGCAGAGTGCGCCAGGTGAAGATGAAGTGGAAGATACGTGGCAGGTGTGGGGACGTGTCATCACTGATTGGGAATTTTATAGTAAAAAAAGGAGTACATTTGTAAAGGTAAATTCCAAGCTTTATATATGCTTTTGTGAAGATTTGTGCTATTTTGGCCTGTAATTATTTTTTTTTTTTTCACATAGAAGGACTATAAATTTAAGGAAATCGAAAAATAAGCAAAAAAATAAAAGAAGTGAACTTATTTATTTCACTTATCAACTTATTTATTTTTATTATCAACTTAATTCTGTCAGATTTTTTCCAGTTTAATTTTACAGGGCGATTATAAAGTCACTATACATTTTGGTGAAATCATTAACGAATTTCATTTATTTGCACACCCAAACACACCCAAAGTGAATGTGTGGATGGGAGTTACACAGTCGAAGGTCTATGGGCCCTTCATGTTTGCCGAGGGGACTATCAATGGTACCGTGTACCTCGACGTGTTGGAGCAATTCCTGGAGCCACAATTGCGAGATGAAGGATTTAGGATACCGTTGTGTTCCAACAGGATGGGGTACTATCCCACCTGGCCAACATCGTTTGGGACTAACTGAATCACGCATACCCAGGCAGATGGATTTCTTTGCGTGGGGTTTTATCAAGTTCAAGGTGTACCAGGTCAGGATTATGCACCATTGCACAGCTGAAACAACGGATTACAGCCGTGGTGTAGGACATTATACCGCAATGTTGTGCAATGTTTTCCGGGCCATGGTGGAACGCTGGGAGCTGTGCCGGGATGTGCAAGGGGTACACATTGAAATTTACTAAGAATGTATCCTTGTATGATATCTGGTTGGTGCATACTGCAATTGCTGCAATAAAACGGAGTTTTCACCAAAATGTATAGTGACTTTATAATCGCCCTGTATTTCATTACATGTACAAGTAAAATAAGAATACAAGATGAAAATTACAAAAACAGGGAATGAGAAAATAATAATAATAATAATAATAATAATAATAATAATAAGCATTTTTCTTGTTTGTGTGTCAAGCTTTTGTACTTCAGCTTGAGTCCACTTAATTACATCCACGCTATATTGAATTACAGGTACAGCCAACGATGATATTGCCATTATCTTATTTTTTGCATTTAATTCTGTTTTGAGGATTTCTCTTATTATGACAACAAAAAACTAAAGACGACGAAGACCAAAAACAACAAAGCATAGAAGAAGAGTTAGAAGACACCAACCCAGGTAAACCTAAAACACTAAAAGTAAAAGAGATAAAACAAAGCCTGGAACAAAAAATTAAAGAGAAACGAATTGAAAAATGGAAATCCAAACCACTACATGGACAATTTGCAAAAGATTCAGAAAAAGAAATCATAAACCGAAAATAATCATGGGCGTGGCTCACTCATGCAAATCTCAAGATAGAAACGGAGGCACTTAAAACAGCCTGTCAAGATCAAGCCATTGCCACAAATTATATGAAAGTAAAAATAATGAAAACTGGCAGTGACCAAAAATGCAGACTTTGCCGGTCTTTCAGTGAAACCCTCCAACCATATTGTAACGGGCTGCCCTATATTGGCAAAAAAAGCGTATCTGGAGCGGCACAACGCAGTGGCAAAACAACTCCTTTGGAATATCTGTAAATACTATAACATACAAGTCGACGAAAAGTGGTACCAACACAATCTGGACCCTGTAGTTGATACACCAGAAGTCACAATTATATGGGATACTCAGACTCAAACAGACAGGAAGATAATAGCAAATAAATCAGACCTGATAGTCAGAGATAAAAAGAAGAAACAGTGCCTTCTAATAGATGTAGCCATCCCATCCGATTACAATATAACACAAAAAGAAGTGGAAAAACAACTGGAGTATAGGGATTTACAAATTGAAATACAGAGAATGTGGAACCTTAGAACTAAAGTGATTCCCATCATCATCGGAGCAACAGGACTCATCTCTAATAGTACTTCAAACTTTATCAAAGAAGTTCCTGGGAAGCATAATCTCCTACAGATACAGAAGACAGTAGTGCTGAGTACTGCACACATAATACGCAAAATACTATAGCATATAACATATCCAAACTGAAGTAACATCCTAGGTGCGCGGTGCGCACTCGGTGACACTAAGAAGCAAGACCTTAGCATAAGTGCTAAGTGGAACCTTGAAATAATAATAATAATAATAATAATAATAATAATACAAAACAGAATTGAGCTAAAAACATAACTGTTAAATCTGCGATGGGCGTTAGCATAGAATGTACAGTCGGGTGCAAAAGGTTTTTACCTGCTCCGTAGGGGCTGAGCTTTCTGGATGTTGATCGGTTGCAAAATCAGGTACTTGTACTGAGAGTCAAGGCAGATTAGAATGGACCTGTCCCTTCTGAATGAAAATAGGGTAGCAGGTATACGCTTGGGATGTGCTCGTCACCTGCTCCCTCCTGACAATAATAAGCGATAGCAGCTGACAGAACTATTGTTAAAGTCTCTGCCTACTGCCTCGAATGGCAGAGTTTGAATCTGATGTGGATAGACATTTTTTTTTTTTGTTCATTATCGCGTTTTTGATTTCGTTTAAGTTTTAAAAAGTGTATGTAAAGAATACCATAAACAGATTAAAGTTTTTTCATCCAAATGTGCAATTTGATCCGTTTATTTGAGGGTTTAAAAAACTTTTCATGTTAATTGTCATGTCATGCTTCATTCTAAATTTTAGTTTTTAATAAAATATACACTAATTTATACCACCGTTACTTTAACAAAAACTCTCTTTTGTTCAAATCATTTAATATTCTCTACTATTAAAATATATAAGCCTATATATTAAAATGAAAGCATTTTTTGTAAGAGCAAAATTGGCACTTCTGCGCATGCGCATCTGAAGCCAACAAAGAAAGTTACGACAATCCATCAGAAGCCAGGGATTGTTGTAATGAGACAATATTCAATCACTGTTTTGAATTAAATAAACTGAAGATTTGCAGAAAGAAAATCCTGCCTTGATCATTTTATGACGTTTCCTTGTGACTACTGAAAAACTCTGAAAATGTTCTGTTAAATGTTATATCATTAGAAAGATCCTTAAAATCTGATCATTTTATCCGCTGACACTTTATGTCTCAGTTTAATACTTTCAGAGAAATTTAGTTTAAAGCTATTTTGATTTTATATATTAAATCATTTCTTATTCTTTGAGCATAATGAGATATTTAAGCTCTGATTATTCTATTTTTTTGTGCATAATGATTATTCTATTTGTTGCTCTGACAATTTTTTATTTTATTATTTTTTAATTAAAGCGATGGGGATTAATAATAAGATGGGTTGTTCTCCGTCAAATTTTGACGGGATCCATCTAGTTAAATAATAAATTTAAAAAAAATTTTGGATGGTTTTGGCATAATTGTCGTTGATTATTTTATATACACACAAAAAATGAGACTTGTAACCTTTCCAACAGTCAAAAGAAAATAGCTTCCACTTACACCCAGGGAATAGGGAGAACGGCACTCCCTATTCCCTGCTTACACCTTAAATCACTTCTGCATCACACCAAAAGAAGCGTTGCATCAGCTTATCTCTTGATCACGCATATAATTATATCCATATTTGTGCACCATTTATGTTAAATTATTAACCAAATAGATTAGTTTATTATTAATAAAAGAAAGATCCTCATCAGAACAGCCAAAATAATCTTTTTGTCAACATAGTTGAGCACGTGACATAAAACTTGCCTACCCCTGATGCTAAGCAAAAACTTAATGGAATCGTTCCATAGTAAGCGTGCTCGACTAGATACCTGGAAAAAGTAATCTCATTGTATTGAAATATTGTAAGGAAGCCGAACAATTTTGACTTAGGTTAAAACCTTTATGCACCCGACTGTACATCGAATATTATTAGCGTGTTTTTATTTTATTTATTTATTAGGAGCTTTAGCATAAAAGCTACTTAAAAGAATGCGCCCTTGGTCTGTACGTTTATCCAACCAGTTGGCCGTCCGTCCAGCCGTCAGCTGTTTGCACGATAACTTGAAAACGGGTTAACTTTTCAGAAATATGACCATCAAAGTCTTAGCTCGGCCGTATCAACTTTTCAGAATTTTTTGTGGACCCCTTCAAGTCGAATTCACGTGCTATAACAGTGAGTGTAAAGAATACCAAGATAATGGCATGTCATATAACAATCGATTTGTCAAGAAGGAATACATTGTTACTTTCTGTTCATCTTTTAAGCATTACTGACGTCGGCGCACGCACGTGAAATCGCTTTGTCGACGCACGATTGCTCAAGTGCTCATAATCTATATTATTGGTTTTATGATGTTAGTCCGTCCCCTTCATAATTTCTACATTTTTTGAGGTAGAAGGTTGAAATTCGGAATGTAGCTTCCTGTGGGCATGTCCATCTGCACTATTCAGTTTGGTGTGATTGGTACACTGGGGTCGGAATTACGGGGGTGGGATTCAGAGAGGACAACATATCTATGTGCTATTTAGGTATGTAAAGGCATGAAATTCGGTATCCAGATTCCTCTAGGCAAGATCTACATTACTATGAAATTTAGGCCCAGTTGTTCCATTGGAGTCGGGTTTGTGGAGGTGGCAATCACTTGGTCTTTAGAATTAAGGCAACATATGGCATGTGATATATCATACGTTCGGAAATGATGAGAAGGGGGGGGGGTTACGAGCTTTTTTACATTTTCTACATATTATGGTCGAGAAAATAAATTTTTTGATTTAAAAACTTGGGGAGAGGTAAAAAGTGCAGATAAAGGGGTAAAAATACATGACTGTAGGATCTGCTACTTTACCTTACCCTACTTACAGGTTTACCATTTACAGTCAAAGAATAAAGAAAATTACACAGCAGAATAGAAATACAAGTAACAAATATAATTGTTGCCGGAACCGCAACACAAAAAAAATTCCCTCATAACCAAGTAGCGAAAAATAAAATCAATGCTATTTTGGGAAAAGAAATTCTCGGAAGCTGACACTATCTTCTCGGAAAAGAAATTCTCCGAGAAAACAATGTCAGCTCCAACAGACACGATTTCTGTTGCAACAAAAATTTCGTCGCAACAGCGACCGTCCAAAACAAAGGAGCAACAGCAATCCCTAATCATGAACACCACTGTAAATGAGATGGCGTTTTAAAATCAAACAACGACAAATATTTTAATTAAAATTCATATTCAAAACAAAACTAATTGACAAACCAAAAGAAATAAATTAAATAGCAAGGAGGCTATGCAAGCCTTCCGCCAGGCTATATTGCTAATAACTGACATAGAATGTCACAACGGTTTTAGAAATTTGGTTTATGTCCTAATCTGCATAATCAGGTTTTCAGGAGACCAATGGATAGTCTACCCATGACTTCCTATTATTGACTGGAACAAATTTTGGATATTTCCATTTTTTGCCCACTTAGGAGGGGTGCAACAGACTGTTTAGTAATCTTGTTCCTGAAGACAACTAAATTATTTTGACCATGTCCAATCGACGCGGGAACGATGCAGGCATACGTAGCTGGCTGCTGTTGACCCGCGGGCACGTTTTCTCCCGATTAAAACGACCGACCCTCCCCTGATTTGTGTTGGCTAGGAGCAGAACAAAAGCAAAGATTTCACCAAGAGTAAGAGAATCGACACCACTGTAGAGATCAAGTAAAATTTGCAGAGGGAACTAAAGGTGATCTCAAACGGAGCATTTTAGTAATGCTTCAGAAAGTGGAAAATTGCTGGAATGTGTATTTGTTGGGTAGGTAGTTCCAAATCTCCTGCCAATGTTTTAATAAGTAGCCCAGTTTCTTAAGGGTTCTTTTGTTTCATTTAAGTCTGCACCTGTTGACTTGATGGTTTCAAAGTCTTACGTACATGTCTTGCATATATATATATATATATTTAATTTTGGTTTCCTGTGTATCTTAAAGAATTCATAATGTTAGCATTAAAAAATACTTTTCCTTGAAAGGGCTGTTGTTTATCGTTAATTTTTTTTTTTTTTTAAACAGGATTTGGTACGTAAAGGTATCCCTCATCATTTCCGAGGGCTTGCATGGCAACTTCTATGCAATGCTCATACATCTCAAGCAAGGGAGCAATATGCTGAATACATGAAACAGACTTCACCATGCGAAAAGGTTATTAGGCGTGATATTGCTCGTACTTACCCCGAGCATGAATTCTTCAAGGAGAAGGATGGTGCCGGGCAGGAGAGCCTTTTTAACGTTATGAAGGTGAGATTACTTTAAAGATGTAAACATTAATGATGTTCCAATGTTGCTTTTGTTCCTGATATCGATTATGGTTCTAATGTTTATGCTGTCTCCAATAAATATGTGGCGGCGATCTTACTAAAGCATTACATTCGGTTCCAATTGAGTTACTTGTACTAAACTTTGGCACTGTATTTAATAATATTCATTGGTCACCTTTAGCATGGTTAACTGATTTTCTCTCTAACCGACAGTATTTTATGGCTCGTTCAGGAGTAACCTCTTCTACTATAACTAGGAATATTGAATACTCTCGCCTCTACTACCGTATTTACCTGAATCTAAGATGAGGTTTTTTTCCAAATTTAGCGGGCAAAAAATGGGAGGTCGTCTTAGAATTGGATCTTTACCCCTGCGACCGCGTGCGATGGGGGGGGGGTGCTTCACTGCAAGAGTCCATTGCTGTTTTCGATCTTTATAGGCAGTAGTACAACTATGCCGTTTTCATCAAACATCACATTTCATCCTCTAATAAATAATTAACTTCATTTCGGGTGGGGAGAGAAGCTTTACAAATAAAATAGTTGAGTTTGAAACTCTACTTCTGATCAAATATCGGGTCGAACTTTGAATACATGTATCGGATCCCATATAGCTGATTCAAAAACTTTTCTCGCTAAAACAAAGCCAAAATCCGTTGAAACTGACTGATTCAGTTGTATTAATGAATTTTTTTAGCAGACTTTTGGCATAATTTTGATAAAAAATCAGAAAAAATTTAGCGAGAAATCTGCGAAGTCGCCATTACTATCCCATTAGTCTTAGCGTTCGGCCATTAGAGGAAAACGAGACCGAGGGAGTTATCCAATGAAATTGCTTGTTTTCCACGTGCTTCGTAAGAATAACAGATTGCACAACAACTTAAAAACATAGGGTGTGTCTAAAAAGTCCGACCGGTCGCGACCAGTATAAGCCCGTCACAAAGCTCATTTTAGAGCCACCAGTGACTGACTCGAAATTTTGACTATGTTCGATCGACACGGGAACGATGCAGGCATACGTAGCTGGCTTTATACATTTTAAATTTTCTCCCGATTCGGACGACCCTCGATTCATAACGCAACCGGTCGCGCTAATTGTGACTGGTAATTCAAAGCCGATCGCGATTAGCGCAACCGGTCGCATTATGAATCGAGGGTCATCCGAATCGGGAGAAAATTTAAAATGCAGGTATGCCTGCATCGTTCCCGCGTCGATCGGACATTGTCAAAATTTCGGGTCAGTCACTGGTGGCTTCAAAATGAGCGTTGTGACGGGCTCAACAGTGACTGAACTGTTGGCTCCAAAATTTCGCGACCGGTCGGACATTTTAGACACACTCTTAAAGAATTTCAATACTGTGGGAGTACATATAGTTCAGTTTTTGACTTAAAATTTTTTTTTTCTTGAAATATTTGCAAATTTTGAGGGGTCGTCTTAGATTCAGGTAAATACGGTATTTATTCAGTTTATTTATAAATGATTTGCCTTCATTCTTTACTTCCACTAAAATTATTTTATATGCTGACAACGTTATCTTATTTTATTATCCTCTAACCACGACATTAACGCATTGTTTATTTCTTTGAATGATGCTCTAGATAAGTTAAGGAATTGGGGTGTAGCCTATAGTCTGGAATTAAACATCGATAAGACAAATGTTATGCCTTTCCATCAGTGCACTAAGCTAAATTTACCGAATTTTTTTTCCCAATTTATTATGGTAGCTTTCTTGTTACGAGTACTACTTCTTTTAAATATTTGGGTCTTACTTTATCTTGCGATCTTTCCTGGTACTCTCCATTTGAATTCTCTTCTGTTCAAGCTAAACATGAAACAAGACCTGATCTCCAGGTTAAACTTTTTACACGCAACATTTTACTGTTGCCGTATTATTCATGGATCCATTCTTCTCTTTGTTTTGAAATAATATTCTGGGGCTCTACTAACGCTTATAATTTTACTAGGATCCTTACGCTCCAGAAATGGTTTCTCCGCACCTTTCTTAATGTTCCTAAGTGGTCGTCTGTACCACTATTTCCCTAGTTTGCGTATTCTGGCTGTGCAGCAGATATATTTTCTTCAGCTCTGTTCCTTTGTACAGGGCGGTGTAAGTAAGATTGTCAATTCTTTACTTATTGTTACTACTCCTTTAATTATATGCTGTAATAATGATAGGAATAATTATTGGACCAGGAACACTCATAAGATGTTCAGTGAGGGTTTTATTGTACGCCAAGCTCAGCTGTTCAAATTAATGATGAAAAACTGAACATCTTACGATTTATTCTTTAATGAATTTTACGTCTTAGGAAAGATAGTCCCGGCCTGCCGACTAGGTAACTGCTCCAACCAAGCCCTAAGGTCATGTAAATAGCGGTTAGCTTTCATGGCCGCAGTGGCGCAATTGGTTGGCGCGTTGGCGGTCCGAGCCGAAGGTTACTGGTTCGAATCCAGGCTGCGGAATTTTGTTTCCTATTTTTCATCATTAATTTGAACAGCTAAAGTTGGCGTACAATAAAACCCTCACTGAGCATCTTACAATTTATTCAAAATCTGTGATTATAACTTGTATCCAGCCTCAAAACAAAGGCCCAAGAAAACTGCAGGGACACTAGCAGATAGTTTTCGTAATAAATGATGGCATGCACATACGATGATGATAAAAACAATTAAAATTTCCTCTTTGACAGTTGTATAATTTTAAGATGCACGTTTCATTATGCCGTAAGGTGCTACTAACTACAAGGTTTGTGGACAATAACATCACCACTATTACTGGACTAGGACCATTCTTCTTCGCTGATAAGAAAGAACAGCGAACAGCACATGTTGTCTAGACATGCTGAAAAATTACACATTACCAATCATGGAGAAACAACAGGATGACGCATCACCCCTTTGGGGACCTTTTGTTCAGAAACTCTCGATCACCACTTCTCAGACAGATGGATAGGATGCAGTAGTCTATCTTTTTGGCTGCTACGTTCACCTGATAGGTGTATTTTTTCAATTTTTTTTTTTTTTTCTTCCCCTCTCCCTTCCAGTGAGGGTATGTTAAGGATAAGGCGTATGGTTAAGAAAGTTAACGACTTGTCTCAACTGTGCTGGCAACTATTGCCATATCATCCGTCACCCAAAAGATGCCCAATAACATTTGGAAAGAGACTGAGTACTGCCTAGATATTTTCCGGGCCACAAAAGAAGCTTGTATCGAGGTGGACTGATTTGTGGTGACATGACTATGATTTGCGGATTTGAGAGTTTGTTTTTGTTGTTGCAAATCGCAAAGAGATAGATGGATAGATTCTAGTTATAATGTTATGACCATTTCTTATAGTACTGATAATTTATGCCCACCCTGTAGAGTGGATTTTCCCAAGGTTCATTTTGTAAGAATATACAGTGCTTCCTCTATATAATGGGACTAGGCCTTTAAGCAAATTTATAATGGCAACTCCATATAACGAAGGTTTTTTCCAGAAAAAAAATTTTTTTTATCAATTTTTTGTCTATTTTATCAATTATGATTTTATCAGCCATCACTTCCAACTAAGGCTGCGTGCGAGTCGAATAATTTCAAGAAAACTTCGATTTGAACCATTCGAACATGCTATCAAATCTACATTAAAACAATTCGAAATGAATTGATCTGTTTCTCGAGTCATTCGAGCCTTTATCGAATTCATTTGAACTAGCATTGAAGTTTGGCTGCTGTAACGAATTATGTGATTCGTTCAATTAATTTGTATTCAATAGCTTTTGAATACTTTATTCGAAACCTATTCGAATGGCCTTTGAATATTCCTTTCGAAACCATTTGAACATATTTCTTTTGAACACACCTTAGTTTTCTTCACTTTTCTCAACATATTTGTTGTAATGTTTCCGTATAAAAGACCTAGATGATGAATTTGGTTCCATTTCTAACACTATTGTTCTAACGTTGAAGTTAACGCTGCAGTCGTACGCTTACGAGTGGTTCTGAAATCTTTGAATTTCAATTAGGTATTTTAACTATTTTAACTAATTGAAACTGCATTTACAATGTCCCCGAAGATTTCTAATGGATTAGTCCGCCATAAACATCGAAATGAGCTATTATTTGTAAGTAGATATAAGCATATTTTCGGATGTATTCGAAGGTTTCGAATGGTATCGTTTGGATAAAACCAATTCGAGCTTACAGGAGTGATCAGCCTCCTTGAATCGAGTTAATCGAATGGATTTGATTTCAATTCAAGTGTTTTTGAACTTTTTCCGAATCCATTTAAAATTATATTTGTTTCATTTGAAGCAGAATTTGTGGTTTTCAAATGAATTCGTCTGCACCTTTATTTGACTCGAGTTAACACTCGTACACAGCCTTACTTCCAACCATGAATGAGTCTGCTGTATTTATTTTATGGAAAAAAAACATCTTCGTTATATGGAGTTGCCATATAAATTTTTATAGGCTTAGTCCCGTTATATAATGGGAGCACTGTATGTGAAAGATTGTATTTTATAATGAATTTAAAAATATTTCAGTGTGTAATGAAACTTTGTCATTCTAAAATAAGTAAGGGAATTCATGATCTTTGTTTAAAATTGGTGGTGCTCTTGATAAGGATTATTAAAAATCTGTACCTTCTTGCTTATAGGCTTATTCTCTACATGACCGTGAGGTTGGTTACTGTCAAGGAAGTGCTTTCATCGTTGGCATTCTTCTTATGCAGGTAACAGAATTTTCTCAATTGCTGTTTGTCTTAACTTTCCAGTAAACAGTATTACCCACTTACAGTAGAGCCTCCGTATACCGAAACTCAACGGACTGGCAAAATCATTTCGCTATATAGATACTAGCTGATATACCCAGCGTTGCTCGGGCTCTTTTTTTGATGAAAGTTTGCAATATCTGAATGGGGATTTACAGTAAAAATTAACCTTAAAAAGCTTAGAATTAAAACAGTCAAAATTCATATAGAAAAACCGAAAAAAAATCTTTTAAAATGTTCCTAATGGATGGCTCCTCTAACAGTTCTCCCGGTTCGCGTTGGAATGTTGTGTATAGCTGAGCGAGTTTACCATAGTGCCGGAGAGACAATGTGTGCAATAATGTACAGGTATTGGACATTGAAACTGAAACACCTTCGCAAATAGCACTGGTTACCCCCAGGGCTGAATAGAACCTTCTGCTAGGTAATTAATCGTATGCATATCAATGAATCACGTGTCAGAGGTTTTGGTAGTCACTCCAGTAGAAAAGTTCGATAGTAAGCTTCAAATTGTCTGTGCAGAGCGCTATAATGGGAGACATATCCGACTTCAAAAGAGGGCAGATTGTTGGCGCGCGTCTAGCAGGTGCATCTGTGTCCAAAAGTGCCACACTTTGTGATGTCTCACGTGCTACAGTATCCAGGGTGATGTGTGCATATGAACAGGAAGGACGAACCACGTCCAGGAGGAGCAACTGCAGGGGAAAACGTAAGTTGTCGGAAAGAGACGTCAGGACATTGACCAGGATTGTTGCACGACAGCGGAAAACCACCGCAGCAGAAATCACCGCAGAAACGAATACACACCTCCAGGAACCTGTGTGCACGAAGACAATCCGTCGTTACCTGCATAAATCCAACATCCATGGCAGGGTTGCTATACCGAAGCCTTTCATCAGTAGTACAAATGCCTCCCAAGCGGCTTCAGTGGTGCCGGACGCATAAAACCTGGACGTTGGATGACCTCAAACGCGTCATATTCTCGGATGAGTCCAGCTACACTGTCTTCCAAACAACAGGGAGGGTATTCATCTGGAGGAGCCCCTCTGATGCCTACAACCCAGACTGCTTGGCACCCACAGTCAAACACGGAGGTGGATCAGTAATGGGTGGATCAGTAATGGTTTGGGGTGCAAACTGTGCAGGACCTCTACCGAACCTTCCCAAGACGTGTTACTGCTGTGCTGGCTGCCCACGGTGCCCCAACACCTTATTAAATAAAGATTTTGGATTTCTACGAGGTGTTTCAGTTTCAATGTCCAATACCTGTATATGGCTACGAAAGTGGGATATAGAATGAAAATGAAACAATAGTTTGATCTGACTTTTTTTTAGCCCTGGCTATGGCTGTAGTTCTTCTATTATTTTGTGACCTGACCTTTAGAAATTCATTTGTTTATCTAAAAATTCAACAATTCCAAAATTCTCTTCTTGGGTGGCGATGGATGTACATGATCATTTGTGTCTGTGTATTCTGCAATTCCAACAATTGATAAACTGTTAGGAAATAAAGAAATTAAACTGGAGCAAACTCCAAGCATCAGGTTAATGATATTAATTAGAAAAACGGATAGAAAAATTCTGCGACTTAGATTCAAACCTGGAACCTCGACTGTCATGGTGGACGCCTCTACTAATTGGGCTATCGCAGACACCTGAACAGCCATGCTGTCGCTAAGTGTCATAAATACAACCAAGTAGTCTTTACCTGATGTTTGGAGTTTGCTCCAGTTTGATTTCTTTATTTCTTTTTGTGTGGTCATCAAACTTTCTGATGGTTTGGATAGGAGAAATTCACGATCTGTGAACTGGGAACTTGGTTGTCTTAAGACATTTAGTGATAGCATGGCTGTTCAAGTGCCTGCGATAGCCCAGTTGATAGAGGTGTCGACCATGACAGTCGAGGTTCCTGGTTCGAATCAAGGTCGCCGAATTTTTCCATCAATTTTTCTAATTGATAAACTGCTGCAATTCACGCTCTGCTCTCGAGGTCTTGAAGCAAAACTGGTGCATTCATCACTTGGCATGATCTGGCAGTTGCAGTTTTTTCTGTTGACACATTTGCATCGACGGCCATAGGGTCACTCGCCAGTTGTTTAGTTGAAGCAGTGTGCTGGAAAAATCGATATAGCACGGAGTGAAGGGGCTGCTTTCTCTACTGCCTTTCCACTGTTTCTCAATAGTCTGCTAACTCTCCATTATTTCCATTTACTCTACAATTCGTTACCCCCGTCCCTAAAAGAGGTCATTATGTTACGTTTGTAGTGCAACACCAGTTAATGTGTTAACAAACTTTCAACCACCTCCCCCCCCCCCGTTTCCGTGAATTTTTCCAATATTTTAATAGTTATTCTGCTATTCGGGGCGGAGACAAATCCAACAAATCAGAGATCATTAAAATCGGACCAGTCGTTCTTGAGTTATAAATGGTGTAACTAACCCGACTTTGTTTTATGTATTTAGATTACGTTGCATGGAGGTGTGTTAAAATTTGCATAATTTTGATGGATAAATTGGTGATAATTGCATTTATATATGTATATATTTTAAATTTAGTATTTATATTAATTTGAATGCTTCTTAACATTAAGAACAAAACTTTTTCAATACTTGACATTGCTGCCTATCTAAAGTTATCTAGGTAGCCATTGCTGAAAATTTTGTTTGTATCGTGATTATTTTTTCTGAAAATAATTTTGTAGAACGTATCCATAAGCATGTACGAGGTAGGATTCAAAAGTTCTGAGTCTATAATGTAAAATTTTTTTGCAGTAATGCGACTACAAGAACGTTTTTGCGTTACTATGTTCTCCCCCCTTTTCTAAAAGTGGTTTGTCACTTCAGGCGCGGCCAGCTGCTGGCTGGGTGACAGCCAGTGGCTTGAGGACCACTGCTGGGTGGGACGGCTATTTGGGGCACAGCTGTTGGGAGACTTTAATCTGACCCATTTGCTGAGTGACCAGTGCTGGTTATCGCCACTGGTTTGTTCGTCCGCCAACAGCTCTTCCATCATGAACCCCTCCCCCCTGCTTCGGAGGGCACGTTAAGCCGACGGTCCCGGCTGCTACTGTCATCTCGTAGCAGTTGTTAGTTACTGGGATGGCACAAAACTCCCTCGAAGGAGTAGGTGCTGCAGATTATCGTTCTGCGATAATCTACCCTCTGTACAAGATAAGATGTACGTGGTCGAAAGCTCGCGGCGACAGCGTTTTTTGTAGGCAGGTGTATTTAGTAACCGGCGATTGAAAGAAATGGCGTTAGTTGAGCAGAGAATCAATATTAAATTTTGTGTTCGCTTAGGAAAGAGTGCTACAGAGACTTTCGAAATGTTGAAGCATGTGTACAGAAGTGAAACGTTATCGAGAACGCAAGCTTTTGAGTGGCATCGTCGTTCCAGAGAAGGCAGGGAAAGTGCCGAAGACGATGAAAGGTCATGCTAGAGGTTCTTTGATATCCAGGAATTTATCCCTGAAGGACGCACTGTGAACAAAAAACTCTACGTCAAAATCCTGCGTCGTTTGTGTGAGTCGATCCGGAAGAAGAGACCAAATATGTGGGCTGAGCAGTCATGGGTGCTGTTGCATGACAACGCTCCTGCTTACTGATCCCTACTCGTCAATGACTTTCTTGCGAAAACTAAAAAACAACTGTTTTGCCTCATCCTTTTTATTCGCCTGATCTCGCACCCTGCGTTTTCTTCCTATTTCTTGAACTGGCAAGACGCATGCGGGGTCGTCGATTTCAATCTTCAGATGAAGTTAAATATGCATCGCAGGCTGAATTAAAGGACATGGCCAAAAAAGGATTCCAGACATGCTTCGATGAACTTTACAGGCGATAGCAAAAGTGTGTTGTTGCACAGGGGTCTTATTTCGAAGGAGGATGTGTTTCTGCAGTTTAATTCATAATATTGTTTACGTTCTAGACTCAGTCCGGGAACGTTTGAATCCTACCACGTATATTAAGGCCGACAAGTATTTTTTCGTCAGCCTCGGTAAAATTAGCATTTCACAAAAATGTTTATGGGCTTAAACTTTCAATAAATTAAATCTTCCGAGTTTCGACAGCTTTGTGCCGAATTAGTAGTTCTTGTGCCGATTCTCATAGAAATTTTTTCCCTGCTCTACCCTTTCCTAATATTTCATTCAATGTTTGTTGTTTTTTTATTAATTCTTTATTAGATGCCTGAAGAGGAAGCATTTGCAGTTCTTGTAAAAATAATGCAAGAATATCGCATGCGGGAAATGTTTAAACCAAGCATGGCTGAACTTGGTTTATGTATGTTTCAGCTAGAATGTTTAATTCAAGTACGTAATCATTTTGTTTTTTAAAATTGAAATATCTAATACAAGGGCATGCTGAAAAGAAAGGCCTCCAAGTGCCGAACCAGAGATATCAATTGTTGTTGGCTAATGTCCAATTCTGTCTACTTCGTATCAGGAAGAAGCTTTTGTGGGACCCATCATGCACAAAGAATCTGGAATCCCAATTCTGTATTGACTGTTGTTTCTGCGTCATGCAATGGTTTGCCCTAATGAATTCATTGACATGATTCTGATGGGCATCATCAATTGGAATAGATGGCCTTCCGCTTTGTTGTTTGTCCCACAAGCTGAGAGTCGCACAAAATTCATTACGAGCACAAAT
This sequence comes from Rhysida immarginata, assembly GCA_023313115.1. Lineage (NCBI taxonomy): Eukaryota > Metazoa > Arthropoda > Chilopoda > Scolopendromorpha > Scolopendridae > Rhysida > Rhysida immarginata. The sequence continues at coordinate 120,772 of JAHWFO010050926.1, read as the reverse complement.
AGACTAATGTTTCACAGCACTGATTGATGTCGACACCAGAAACAGCCTTCAATCTCCGATGAATGTCTTATTGGCGTGATATTTTTTTCTAGATTAAAGCTCTTATTACAGTGCAATGCTTCATGCATGCCAATATCGTGTTGTTACATGCCGTCTTGTTTCTGATTATAATTCAGAGCTTTCTAGTAAGAGATATACGAAATTTGTGTCGGTGAAACCGGAAAGATATAGTGTGTGATAGCTGGTATTCCGAACAATATTGACAATGATGCAAAAAATTAATAAGCATTACTTTTCTGCATGCCCTCGTAATGTAAAGATTTCATAATGCATTTCATGTTTTTTTTTAAATTTTCTTTTATAGAGAGTCAGTATACCGAATTTTTTTAAGGTTTTCCAAGTTAAATTTTGAAATTACGAGGATGTTCAAATTTAACCGGGACTTTTTTTTGAATCGTACCGCTGATGATGTTAGTTAATATGGCAGTAGACAAGAAGGATTGTTTGGTTGCCATAAATAATCCCTTTTAGTATAAAACTAGCTTTTGCCCGAGACTTCGTTTGTATATATTTCGGAAATAAACTTCGATTGATTTTAAACGGAAATAGTAAAATATTGGTCAATATACAAGGTAACCACAAAAGTTCTTGCCGTTTTTAATTCCTGAAAACAATGATGTACACAAAAAGTAGCGTATCGCTAGTCCCCAAAGTAATCCCCATTGGCATCTAGCACCTTCTGCCAACATGTCTACAGTTGATCAATCCTCTGGCTGTAAAACTTGCCGGTCTTGGACTCAAAGAAGTCTGCGATTGCCTTTCACAGGTCTAAATCATTGGTGTATTAGAGAATTTTCCATGAAGATGGTCGTCCAGAGAATAGAAAAGGTGATAATCCGTTGGAGCAAGATCTGGTGAGTACCTCTTTGCGATTCACCAATGCTGGCTCCTTCTGCTACAATGCCTGTTGCACATGTTCCAACTGCTGGGAGTATAGGTCCCCAGTGATGGTTTAGCCAGTTGATAGCAGCTCGTAGTGAACCATTTGGCATGTAGTCCACCAGAAATTCTAGACTACGGGGTTCACCAGAAATGGCAAATTCTTCCGACCTGAATTTCTGGAACCAATGCCTTGCGGTGTGTTCATTCACAGCAACATCCCTAAACACAAGACTCATTCGGTGACTCGATGCTGCTGCTGACAAGCCCACCTTGAAGTTGTGACATTCCATGGAATATCAGTGTGGAGTCACATGTGTCTTGGCGAGGGGGGGGGGGGGCCATTTTAAAAGTAAATTAAATTAGTTGAAGTTCGGTAGCTCAAAGGCGATGTGCGTCTATGTATTTTCTTTAGTGTGTTTTGTTTTGAGTTTTTGATTTTTGAGTTACCGTAAATCCTCTACTATAATGCGAATTTTTTTGGCCTAAAAAGCACCTAAATTTGCTGGGTCGTATTATACAAGAGGATAAATATCAGCCCTCCAACGACGACTGCTGCCAGAGGAGGTTTTGTCCGGAGCGGATTTTGTCCTGATGTAATTACCGTATAATATACATTAATTATATTGCATATACAGTGTCCAATTCATTATACAGTGAATTAATTTATTTTTCATTTGAATTTCTCGTCGCCAACATTTAATACAAAAATAACTCCTCCCAAAGATCGCTACTTCCAAATAGGCCTACTTCAAAATGCCTCGAACCAAAACCTGCAAGAAAGCTTATGCAGTCAAGTTATGAAAAATGTTAAACTGAATAAAGATTACTTGTTTTTTTATTAAGAAAATTGATGTTCTGTTGTGTTTTTTTGTCGATGTGCGAGTGAGAAAGCTTTCCCTATCAATGTAGGGCTATAAACTTCCAAACTGCCTCAACGAAGTGGGGGGCAGTTGCTTTCTGTGCTGATCACATTCACACGAATTTTCCGTGTTTTATACATTAATTGCATTGCATATTCAGTGTCCAGTTCATTATACAATAAATTAATTCACTTTTTATTCGAATTTCTCGTCGCCAACATCGAAAATAACTCCTCCCAAAGATCGCTACTTCCAAATAGAGACCATCAATATTGATGGTCTCTGCTTCGAACTACTGTCCTGATGAAATTCTCAACGAATATACCGTGTGATATAGATTAATTATATGGCATATACATTGTCCAGTTCAGTATACAATAAATTATTTCACTTTTTATTTGAATTTCTTGTCCCAACATTGAAAATAACTTCTCCCAAAGATCGCTACTTTCAAATAGGCCTACTTACAAACTGCTTCGAATCAAAGCCTACAAGAAAACTTATGCAGTCAAGTTATGAAAAATGTTAAAACTGAAGAAATGTTCTGTTCTGTGGGGTTTTTTTTTTATTTTTTTTTGTCGACGTGTGAGTGAGAAATGTAGGCCTATAAAAATCCAAACTGCCTCGGCAAAGTTCCCTTCTGTGCTGATGATATTCACACGAATTTATCGTGTATTATACATTAATTACATTGCATTGACACTTCCAGTTCATTATACAATAAATTAATTCACTTTTTATTCGAATTTCTCGTCGTCAACAGCTACCGTAATATGAAACTAACTTCTTCCAAAGATCGTTATACTGTACTTGCATACTGCCTCGAACCAAAGCCTACAAGAAAGCTTATGCAGTGAAAATATTAAATTGAATAAAGATTACTTGTTTTTTTTATTAAGAAAATTGATATAAAGTCGATGTGTGAGTGGGAAAGCTTTCCTATCAATGTAAGGCTATAAACTTCCAATAATTTTAATGGGGCAAATGTCCCAAAATGAATTGAATTTTGGTGAATTTAAACTTTATACAATTTTGAACAGAGACAAGAAAGTTCACTTAAATGCATTTTTACTTTCTACATTTTTAAGATCCAGATTATCTAAAAATAAAGATTTTTTCCTGTATATTTTTGCACATTTTATTTCTCGCGAGGAGTCAAAAATGGGGATCGCATAATACAAGAGGATAGCATTTTTGCTGGTTTTTTGGGCCGAAAAAGTGGGGTCGCATTATAGTAGAGGATTTACGGTAAATGTTTTATTATACAATTTTCTGAACATTTTAAATATTAAATGGAATTTTTAAGCGGTTATGGTGTTTAATTGCGTGTTCGCTGATTAATTGTTGTGTCAGTTTGTGTTGCGTTTTAAAATGGCATTGTTGATGGCTATGGCAGTCTTTGCTGATGGCTGAGATTGTTGCTTGTCGTGTTTCCGGGGAGATCAGCCTCAGCCTCCAGTAAAGCATTGTTGCTAATGATTCGTGTTTTTCCTTTTTCGGAGAAATGATAGTCTAAAGCTTGTTTGTTGACGTTCGTTTTGGTTTTTTTTTGTTTTGTTCTTTGATGCCGATTGCCGATATGTGCGGACGTGGTTCCGAGATCGTTTTGGAATAAGTCGTTTTAATTTCAATAGTATAAGCTTATTTACCAAATACAAAATAGTATTTGATTAAATCTGTTTTTTGTTTCTCTCCCTAGGAATTATTACCTGAACTTCACATTCATTTTCAGTCACAGAGTTTTCATGTATCCATGTATGCCTCATCATGGTTTCTTACGCTTTTCAGTACAGCTCTTTCTCTTCCCCTTGCTTTCCATATAATGGACGTATTTATATCAGAGGTAAGATTTAATGTTTCCTCCTCTAGAAGCTTTTGAACAAAACAATTTTTTTTTCTATGCACAGCATAAATTTCAGCTGCTGACTTCCGTTGTGTTACAAACTAACTGAACAAACTACAGAACTTGTATTGACAAATCAATTGAACAAATCATTGACCGTAAAATATTATTTTCCTAAATCATTAGAAATTTCCAGAAGACGATCCTCTGATCTATTATTAGATGCTAACAGGCCCACTGGCTCTCACCCAGTGGAAAATGTCCTAAATCATATACACTAAAGTGCCAAAAGTTATGAGATGCCTATTCAATATCGTGTAAGAGCTCCTTTTGCCCGACAAAGTGCAGCAATTCGACCTGGCATGTGTGTGTTTTTCGTGCAAAAATGGCATTTCAAAATTAAGAAAAAAATATTACACTGGCAATTGCTGTTGCTGGAGTAATTGAAATAACAAGGAGGGTTTGCTTGAGGAATATAGATGCTGTTTTGGTCATCTACCTTCGATACATGAATTATGTGAAAATTATCCAGAAGTCTTAAAAATTACTTACGGATGATTATTTCATCTTCTGACATCTTATTCAAAAAAGTGGAATCCAAAATCGACAAACATCCATGTTTAAAGAAAATGCATGTGCAAAACACTAGATGAGAATTGCCTGCACGCTCTACGCTTGAGAAGAATGCTTGTGTGTAAAGGCGCCTTCTGAGAGGATTGCGTGCATGCTTAACCGCAAGCATTCGCCTGATGTTGCATTGCCTTTACACACACGCTCTTTCCTGTGCGAAAGCGTCCACTTGTAAAGGCACCTATAGGCAACTTTTTTTTTTTATTTTTATTAGTTTGTTTGTGAATAATGAAATAATTCTTTTGCCTTATTGGTTTATATTTAAATTATTTCTTCTTGTTCTTTTCGCTGTGTTGATTTGTCTGTCTTTTTTTTTTTTTTAAATTTGATTTTGACAGGGAATGGAAATGATATTTAGAATGGCGATTAGTATTCTTCAAAATTGCAAGGACATCCTGCTTTCAATGGATATGGAAGGGATGTTGAAGGTAACCTATTTGTCATTTGTTTAACTGTACTTTTTTTTTTTTAAAAAAAACTCAAATATAAAACTGAATTAACAAAATGCAATAAGTACAAAGGCACATAATGACAGTGACTATCACAGTCTATTCCAAAAGCGTTTTCACTTGCTTGGCAGGAGTTGAGCT